>JAUDYJ010000005.1:44140204-44315204 GCA_030761175.1 Masticophis lateralis | reverse complement strand
AGACAAGGTACACTCGTCAAGAATAACAAGGCACAACACCCAGCGACAGTCATACGCTACAATAAGCAATCATACTAGGAAACAATCAATATCAATATAAATCGCAAGGATACAAGCAACAAAGTTACAGTCATCCAGTCAGAAATGGGAGGAAATGGGTGACAGGAACGATGAGAAGACCAATAGCAATAGCAATTGGGGCCTAATGGATAAAAATAAATACAGTAAAAATAAATAGGGCCTGGTGGCTCAGCAGACTAAAAGCATTGTGATTAACACCAGCTGTCTGCAATTACTGTAAGTTCAAATCTCACCAGGCTCAAGGTTGACTCAGCCTTCCATCCTTTCTAAGGTAGGTAAAATGAGGACCCAGTTTGTGGGGCAATAAGCTGACTTGTATAATATACAAAAGTATGAAGGCTATTGCTTAACGCATTGTAAGCCGCCCTGAGTCTCCAAAGAAGGGAGGCATATAAATCAAATTTTTAAAAAATGCTTTCAAGATTGATATATACAGTGATATCAGTGGTCATTTGACTCAACTTAGATAGTTTAAACTAACCAATAATTCAATGGTTAATTTTTCCATTGGCTGGTCACTCAGGCATAAAATGTATATATGACATATAAGAAACAGTATACACAGCTGTGTGAAGAAAGTTTCTCTTCCAACTTTCAGATCAAGACTGGGTTGTGAGACTATACTCATGGGCATCCAGGAGGAAACTAAAGTCAAATGAGGTACAAATGATACAGACTATGCAATTTGTTTAATGTGCAAAACAATGTCATTGTGGCAATGCATGCATTTAAAATATAGTAATACTTTCCAATTCAAAATATTATAATTGTTCGATTGATCAATCTATTATGTTATTGATCTATCATTACCTATCATTTATTATGGTCTTACTTTAATGCTAGGATTTCTTTCTAAATTTTGAGTAAGATAGCATGAGGTTGCAGAAATGTTGCCAAAAGGACTGTCAAAATATCTGCTTGTGAACAAAATCCATTTTCTCTTTTCCCAAGTCAAAACAAAAAAACCAAAACAATCTTGAACAATAGAATGCTATTTTTCTCATGATTGGTTTTAAAAAACAACTTCCTTTTTTTTTGTCTTTACTTTAACGCAACTTTCTTTTTTCCAGACCACAAAAAATCTCTATGGACCACTACACAAGAGAGGCTTTTGTAAAATAAAAACAATTATAGTACTCTGAATTGCAAAAGCAACCTTTGGCTTCCGTATCTCTGGGATAGTTCCATGCTTTAATTAACAGAAACTCTAAAGAAAAGGCACGATGTATCTGGGAGAAAATAAAATATACATTATGTAAATAACAGCTATATTTAAAACATTTCCAGGTTGCTTTTTGTCAGTAAACTCTTTAAGACAGCTTTCATCTATCAATAAATGCTATAAATAATCCTTTTCAGAAACTAAACAAAAAAATCTTTAAACAAAAAAACAGTTTAATTTTAAAAATTAATATTCCATAAATAATTATGATTCATTATCCCATTGCTCACCATTCATAAATTCAACAGAATGATAAAGTATATTTAGGGAAATGCGACACAGCCTTTCAAAAAGTAGTGATGCATCTTGACAAAGCATTTATAAAATGTGGGATTGAAAAAGTGTTTGCTTTTGTCCTCCCATTTGTTGCTTTGTTGTCCTCGCCAGTTCAGATGCTCGGATAAACTTATCCAAGTGCAAATGTGATACTTCAAGACAAAGGATTCTTTCATGTGACTAGGAAACCCTTAATCTTGCTGTAAGACTCCTTTTTCATAAACTGTATAAACTTTAACATTTTTACCAGGCATGCCTACTGTTCCTAAGAAATTATAGTCCAGCTCTGGATTATTTTTCTAGGAAATGTCAAAGTCCAAGTTTGGACCTAAAACACCTGGAGAATTACAGCTGTTTTCACAGAGAAATATCCCAACTATTTATTTGCAATGGGTAGAGAGCGCATTCTTTGTCCTCTTAGTTTTTCAAAACAGTTGAATTCCCAATATTTAGTTAGTTTAGTGAGTAATACTACAGACAAGTGTGAATCCCAGGATAGATATCAGAGGGCACTGTCAGAGAAGTCTGTTTTCTTCGCCCAATTCACTATACCTTATGCAAATGTGTGTCCCTAGCATTAAATCTCCTTTCATCAATGTAGGATTTCAATATTCCCCTCCCCCCACAAAGAGCTTTGCTCCAACACATAGCTTTATTGGTCTGTTATGTGGATGTTTGGGTGGGTTAGGGGTGGGGAATTGTGGTGGGTGGGAGTATGTTTGGGGATTATGTGTGTGGGACCTGGTCTTTGGGCGTCAAGTAAATTTCGTTGTATGTGTATACTGTGTATACTCATACAGGAAAACTTTCATTGGAGATCATGATGTGACTGCATTAAAAACCACTCACTTCCTTGGCTGTCTCTTGAATGAACAAAACCAGTCCGCTTTTCAGTAGCTAAACCAACCAAGGCTAAACTCACGGTGAGTTGATAGTATCATAACTGGCCAATTTCCACTCAGCCAGGAGAGAGGAAATGGGTTTAATGAGCTCTCATCTCATTCTGTGTATTAGAAATAATTTAAGATTAAACTCAGCCTGGCCTAAATTTATATTATAAATTTGTCTAAAGTTTTTATATGAAATAACTCAGTTCCTCTCTTATGCAACGCTTCCCAGTCCCTTGCACTCTTAAAAAAACTTTCCTTTTGTATCACTTGGGTGAAAATTTTCAGTGTCCCATTCCTTTATGCATTATTCTCAGTAGAAATTGTACCTCCTAAAACTCTATGGAAGAAACTGTTTTACTGGCACCCAATCAAATAGCCTAGAGCTCTTTTCTGCACTTTGATGTTTGTAAGCAAATCATTTGCACTTAGCTTAATACATAGATCTCATCAAATAATCTCTTCTACATCAGTGAATAAACACACTGAAAAAATACATTGAAGATGAGATGCCGTTCTTTAAAGTAAATTATATTTGGGCAGAGAGAGAAGATGAGCTAATATAGGCCTGAATAGCATGAAATTATTTCTTCTCAAGGCAAATCTTTGGTTCTTTGGAATTAATGAACTGTATAAACGTTAGACAAGCTAGGCTTTTTGCATGCATTCACAATCATGTGCATAGACATCAGGATCACATGCTTGCTTATGTCTTATATGACTTTGTTGAATCTGATTGGGGAGATGGAGAAAGAAACTCATCATTATATAAAAAGAGATAAATTCTATTTCGTCCAGTAATGCCAGCCAGAGATATTTTAAACAATTCACTTCTTCCAATTAACTTTTACTCTTCATGTCTAAAACACTCAGGTTTGTTTCAACCATCCTTAGAACTTGCATGGGGAAGAGGAAGCAGAGGTACCAAATTATCACCTCTGTTCCTATACCAGATGAAGTATTAAAAAGAAATGTTACAGTGTTGGAGAACTGCAATGGTGCCGCTATTTTCCATTGCTGGAAACTCCACCTCATCACCCAACAACTTGCTGGGATTTTCCCTCCTCCTTCAATCTCTTTGCCATCATCTGCCCATTTGAAAGGGACTGCTTTGCCTAGAGCCATCACTTGCTTCCCACACACACACACACCCCTTGTTACAAAAGGAAATGCAATGAAGAAATAAAAGGGGATGGGCCACTGATATGAAGTACTGATTAATTCATGCAGTTGACTTTTCCTTTCTCTCCATTCCTCATCCCCTTGGACTATAGTGAGGTCATTCATATGAAACTGCAATACAAGATGAGAATGATGAGGCTGGTGGTTATGTGGAATTTCTCTTAGAATGCCTAAGAAAAATTCTAGTGTGAACTGATCTAACCTGATTGGAATTCAGCTGCTTGGAAATGTAACTTTTCTCCAAATGTTGAGACAATTCTTGGCAGAACTGAATGGAATTCTGGGTTTTATACAGACATCAGAGAAAAATAAGATTATGAACTCTGCCCCCAGTTGCCTAGCCAGAAATGTTTTAGAACTTCCACCTATATATTTTTTGTAGTTTTAATATTCTGGGAAATTAGGACATTCAGCTGAAGTTCTTAGAAGTGCAGAGAAATTAGGTTAGAGACCAGATGACGCTTGTTCTACATCCCACAACTTGACTACTCAGTAGAATGTGGCATAATTTAAATCATATTCCAATGTCACGCCGCTGATCTTTTCAGTCCTTGCAGCACTTGATAGTAGCCTCCACTGATGGGAATTTGAATTCAATCATATTCTCCAAGAGTGTATTACAGCTTCTTAATGAAAGCTATAGACAGATAGAAAGCTATAGATAATGAAAGCTATAAATCAGAGGTGAAACTCAGTGGGAAGAGAGATTTCCTACAGCCAGACTATTTTGGCAGCCTCAGTTTTGCTTTTACCATACTTACCATGGCTACTTTAACATCTAATTGTCTGTAATTTAAATGGGACAAGAAAACTTTGAGAAATGCAAGACAATTCCATGCGGCCAAATAAATAATGCAGTCAGCATTATTTCAGCAAGTATTAATGAGACCACAGCAATGCATACAATTCCAACCACACCACTGTTACTTATATAGAAGGCTCACTCATCATTACTTTACTGGGTCTTGCCAATTCATGTTTGTATTGTTGGCAGATTTTAAAAATTAGCTTTATTTTGAGTAGGACGAGTGTTGGGCTGCACAAACCCTGATGATCACTATATGGTAGCAAAGAGACAAAATAAACACTTTTCTTTGATGCCATCTTGGATCTGCCCAAGATGACATCAGTTTCTTCAGCCCAGATCTGACAGCCCAACTTTTGAGTGGTAAGTGAAAAAATAATTGGCAATTGAAAAGAAAAAGTCACATTTACAGACTGCTGCAAGTTTTGAGTGAAAGTGCCTACTTAAAAATCTATTTGGTTGTCACACAAGATTTCTGGACAAAACAGTAAAATTACTATGCCAATATTTTCAGCTCCGGGGAAAGCTATATATTTTTCTAAGCAATTAGCATGTTTATAGATGCAATATAATTATAGCTCTGTAACTTAAGTGAAAATCAATATTCACGCATCACAAGTGAGGTTATTGAGCACCATATGTGACAATCGACCTAAAAATAAATGGTTCATCTAGATGCAACGTTTCAGAATTTTAGATACCTCAAAATTGCCTCTTATGAATAATTATACCAACAGTGAAAGTCTAAACAACTAGTAGATAATAGCAAATTCAGAAAACTCTAACTCTTTGCTGCTGTCCAGTGGTTATCCCCCTCTACAGTCCAGATGTTGTATTCTGTACCAAGAGACAGAACAAAAATGAGTATGATGATGGCAGAGAAAGAAACAACATCTACAAAAAAATTCCCAGGTGATTTTTAAAAATGAAAGTTATTATATTACAAGTTTCTGACATGTAAAATAACCTATGCACCATTGAGAGTGTCCTGACATACGGCATTCTTGCATGGTATAGGAGCAGCTCTGTAGTGGACAAAAAAGCTCTACAGAGAATCATTAAAACTGTCCAGAATATCATTGGACTCCAGCTACCAGCCCTGGATGACATCTTCGAATCTCGCTGTTTGAGGAAGTTCCATAACATTCTCAGAGACTCTTCCCATCCTGCTTATAATCTTTTTGGACTGTTGCCTTCTGGCAGAAGATACAAAACAATTAAAACTCGGACCACACATTTTCTGAATAGTTTTTATCCCAGAGCTATTAATTGCACTCAACAATGAATTAAAGGGCCACCATCGTGAGCTGTTGGACAGCATTACTTGGTCTGTTGTGTGGATGTTTGGGGTTTAGGAGCATGGAATTATGGTGGGTGGGAGTGTGTTTGGGGATTGTTATGTGTGTTGGACCTGGTCTTTGGATGTTAAGTGAATTTCATTGTATGGGTATACTGTATATACACGTACAATGACAATAAAGTTATTATTATTAAAGTTTCTTCAACAGGCTTAAGAAAAAGCAAAGTCAACAAGCCAAGGTACTTTACATTGTAGGGAGAAAGGGAGGAATGGAAATGAAGAAGAAGGAAAATATAAGAAACAAACTAGAGAAGAAAAAGAATAGCAATTATATAAAATAAAGTATTGGGCTGCAATTAATTTGCAAGGCAGAACTGTGTCATAACTCAAGATTGTGTCTGAGCAACAATGAAATAAAATTGCACATAAAAGCAATTTTTTTCTCTTTTGGTCCCCTGACTATCCAAAAGGCTAACATTGGGGTGATCAGACCTAGTTGTTTGATTGCAAAGCTAATGAGAGTGAACATATTTATCACTGAATCAAATATGCCCCATTCCACTTTTCAGTTCAAGGAGTTACCAAAGGGTTTAGATTTTCCAAACTGCATATCTGAGGCAGACTTTCATACATTGATTTGAATTGGAGACTATATAACTTGAGGATCTGATCAGACTTGAATCAATTAAAAATTATTCAAATTGAGCTTGAATTTTGCTCCAAGATGATGCCAAATCCTCATAAAAAGAGAAAAAGAGGTAGCTCAAGAAGGTTTGGGGGAAGAGCAGGGATACTGTCCTATAAAAACAGCAGGCACCAATCCAGCCAAACCCCACCCCTCCCGAGTTCGTTAAAGGAAAGGCACATTTCCCACACTTAACAGTATTTTTTTAAATCATCTGTTAGCTAGCTAGCTATCTCTCTGACTACTGCTCTGTGTCATTGGCAGACTGTAAAATGAAACAGAACTTTGAGATGGAAGATAACTGATATGTTTCTTTCCATACCGCTGGCAAAGAGATGGCTCTATAATAAGGCATGCTGAGATACACTATGAGGCAGAGGATAAAAATAAAAAGGCTCAGTCACTTACAGAGGAAGCAGTACCTCAGGCAGCTGATTTGGGGTGTTTGGAAAGGGCAGCAAATCATTAGTTATTTATTATTTTCATTTTTACTGCCAGTAAAAGGGAGCTCGTGGGAATATTTGCTTGCAGAATTATCTCACAGCCAAGAATAATCTGACCAGTTCTGATGGACATGCATTGTTTTCTCATCTGACAAAAGCAGGTAAATGCCTTGGCCTGGCTCAGCATCAGCTTTCCTGATATGAATGAGGCTTGCTCCCAGCAAAGCATGAGTAGAATGCCACTTGAGTTACTTTCTGTGGAAGCTTTGAATGTTTACACACAACTAAAGCAATTCCAATCAGAAATAAAATGCATTCAACTGAACTACACTATGATGGTATTTTCATAGTTGTTTGTTTTTGGGGCTTTTTTAGAGTCATAACTTCTTGACGTTTTTTTGAGATTGAAGAGTATCTTTTAAATCACTTTATTATGTAAATAAATTGTTTAAATGAAGACTAGAGAAGGAAAATCCAAACAAAAGCTACAAATCTCTTAATAAGCATAGGTTTTTCAGTTTAGTTTTCACCCTAGTATACCTGTACTGATAGTCCTATAAGACAGGAGCCATACACTTCTGTACTGGGGGGAAACTTCATGACCAAAGTGCTTGCACACATGGAAGGAGACAGGGGGAGGGAGGGAGCGAAGGAGAATTAAAAGGTATAATTTAGAATAATTCTAAAGAAGTTGACAATGTTTGATAATTATTTGCAGATCTTTCATCATTTAATAACAATAACCAGGTAAAAGAATCACTGAGTCTATGGAATTAGTTAATTTATATGTCTATACCAGGCTATATTTTTGGTTCCATCTCATCTCAAACTATCCATTGCATACATTTTTTTCCTTCTATATAATTTACAGGATCATAACCTAAATTTCTAATCCCAGGGCTGTTCTCAGGATGTAATGCCAAGATGTGACCAGGTGGAGCTTCAATCACATTGTCAACTGGACTTTTTTTGAACATGGCCTACAGACACCCTACCCTGTCAAGAATTCTTAATAGGAAAGTTCCTTTGAGGCAAGTAAAATAGTTTCTCCCCTTTGGATTCCTTTTGCTATCAATACCAGAGCTCTCCTTGAGAATAAGGCTAATAATATGAGATATGTTGCTATATCAGCCCCTTGTGGACAGCAGTAGTCTCCTATTACTGTTATAGATAATTTAACACAGTTTTATATCACGAGGAACATTACTGAATGGAAAATCCAGTAAATCGAAGCTCACTGGGATACCTTAAGTTTATAAATGATTCTTTCCTCTTTTTAATACCTACAGTCATTGCAAAGTATCCTTGCTTTAACTATTTAATACATGTATACTGTGTTGCATCCATGTTGATCAATAAAATCTTTTTGGTCTAAAATTATTTGAGAAGCCACCATAAACAAAATAGATTCTTTTTTTCCAAAGACCAAAATGATGATTATGCTGACTTCATGGTTTTTCTCAGATTTATAGAATTTTTTCAACCATTATTTTACAGCAAGGAACTTTGCTAATAAGTTAAGATATCCTGCAGGACCGCTGCCCTTTCTCTTTTCCCCTTGGTAATATTTAATTTCATTATTTAAAAAATTCAAAGGCCAAAACTGCAACTGGGATGTATGTCAAAAAGCTGCAATGGAGCAACTATTCCTATTTAGCATTACAGTCAGTATATTCCATTCCACTCCTCCTGTACAACAAGATTTTTATATTCTCTACCACTAAGCATGCATAAATGACATATGTACACATTCAACAGCCAAGCCATATTCACTTCTAAGTAGGTTCATATAGTATTCCTTGTATTACTTTGGAATTTTTTCTATTTTGCAAATGGCAGGAGTTTTCAAAGCTATATATTATTACTGTATTTATTAGCATTGCCTTTCATCTTTCCGAGGTCAGTAAAACGAGGACCCAGATTGCTGGGGGCAATATGCTGGCTCTGTAAACCACTTAGAGAGGGTTGTAAAAAGCACTGTGAAGCGGTATATAAGCAGTGGTAGTATTCAGCCGGTTCTATCTGGTTCGGGTAAACCGATAGCGGCAGCAGCAGGAGGCTCCGCCCACCCACCCAGACATCATCACGTCCTGTTTTAAACACTCTGCGCATGCACGGAAGGTCCTGTGCATGCACGGAGGTGGCGCATACAAGCAAAGTGAGTGCTCACATTTGCAAACCGGTAGAGAAGGTAAGTGAATACTACCCCTGTATATAAGTCTAGGTGCTATTGCTATTGCCTTATATTTAAATTTTGCCCTTCCCAAGCCCTTCAAAATGGTGTGCATTTTGCAAACATCTGTACAAAATATTTCTATCTATGTACTAGTTTTCTATTCAGGTTGAATGAAGACCCTTAGCCATATAAGTCAGAAACTAAAGTTATTTACCACTGGGGTTATCACCGAATATTTATTATTTTAACTGTACTTCTTTATATATATAGTAGCTGCAGCTGTATCTGTATATATGCACAATCTCTAAACATTCTGATTAATTGCAGTGCTATAGAAGACGTAATGATAAATAACTATAGATATTTAAAATTAACCTTTATAGTGCAATTTTACAACCATTCTTTATCTGCCCAATATCTAGCTAGTATACAAGTGATACAAACCATACAAACCATTATGAAAAAGTGACTACAGATTCCAGATGTATATTCAGATCACTTTAAATAAAACATTTTTTTCAACAAAGCCAGATAGAACATTCAGTTGTACGGTATTAAATAATGGCCAATCAAGCAAGCTACGCATATGCCATAACTATATTCAGATTTCAGCTAAATGGGCAGAGATTTCTATTTCTATTTAATTATTTTTCCTTATTAAATTCCTTACACTAGGATATTAAATAGTTTCTTTTTGTTTGTATTTTTCCATACTATTAATGACTGTTGTATAAATTGTTTGAGTTTGGCCTGGAGTAATTTTTAGGAAGAATAATTTTCACAGTCTTGTTGGATTTCTATAATTATCGTATGTCTGAGGCTTTCTAATTAAAGAAAATGTTTTGTTATAGAGATGAATTCAATATAAATTAAAGACTGTTTTCGTACGTAGGATGGAGTCATTTTTCTTGGAGCAACACATTGGCAGTACACAATAGCAATTACTGTATTTTTAAACTGCATGTGCCAGAAGAACTTCATGCATCATTTAAGGGCAAGGACCTAAACCTGTAGCCTACATGAGGATTGTAAATTCTCTTGAAATGTAGTAAATATGATTAATTCACAGCCTGTTGCTTGCAATGTGAAGGGCCCATAACTATGAAAGCATTGTCCCTTGCTGTTTATTTAGTACAAATGTTGGTTGAGATTCTGGTAACTGTAGTTCAACACAGTTACAGATTCCTGGTTGAAGAAGATTGTGATAGAAAGCTTGCTCTAACCAGAGTAAAATGGGATTGTAATCTACATTACATCTACATGTCATGTAGTTTATCCACATGACACAAATTGCTTTGTGAAGACCACACTCACCTCTAACCTAGCAAATATGAGTCATTAGGAGGTACAACCTCGTGTCTTTTATCTTTGCTGGCAATCCAGCATAACAAATTTATGGAACAGGGAATATTAGTGTGCTTGTAGTTTTTTTACATATCTGGGCAGAGTTCCCAGCTAAGGTTGTAATGAGGTTAAATTGTAGCTAGATTCTTATGGACACATCCAAATGCCAGCTAATCATAATCATAAGGGACTTCGTTCTCCCAAGAACATCTGCCCACCTCATCCTGCAGAGACTATGCTGCATGCTTCCTCTTTTAGAGGTTGTCAATTTATGGAACCTAACAAGTATATTTTTTCAGTGATTGCCTGTGTTCTATGCATCGTGCTATTCAACAGGTTCTGACAGGTTCTGGAGAACCGGTAGAGGAAATTTTGAGTAGTTCAGAGAACTGGCAAATACCACCTCTGGCTGGCCCCAGAGTGGGGTGGGAATGGAGATTTTGCAATATGAAGCCCCTCCTCAAGAAACCTTCCCTGGACTCGGCTTTATTATCAAACTATTGTCCTATAATATCTCCAATCTTCGCTTCATTGTGAAAGTTGTTGAGAGTGTGGTGGCGCGACAACTACCCCCAGACCTGGATAAAGATGTCTATCTGGATCTGTTCCAGTCGGGCTTCAGGTCACGATACAGCACAGAAATGGCATTGGTTGCATTGGTTGATGATCTCTGGAGGGCCCGGGACAGAGGTTGCTCCTCTATCCTGGTCCTATTAGATCTCTCAGTGGCTTTTGATACCATCGACCATGGTATCCTACTGCACCGGCTGGAGAGGTTAGGAATAGGGGGCACCATGCTTCGGTGGTTCTCCTCCTTTCTCTCTGACCGTTCGCAGTGTGTGTTGGCAGGGAGGCAGAGGTCGACCTCGAGGCACCTTATTTGTGGGGTGCCGCAAGGGTCGGTCCTCTCACCCCTTCTGTTCAATATTTATGTAAAACCGCTAGGCGAGATCATCCATGGTTTTGGGGTGAATGTTCATCAATATGCTGATGACACTCAGCTATACATCTCCACCCCAAACCACCCCAATGATGCCCTTACTGTGATATCCCATTGCCTGAAGGCCGTACGGATCTGGATGGGGAGAAACAAACTCAGACTCAATCCCTCCAAGACTGAGTGGCTGTGGCTTCCAGCATCCCGGTATAGTCAGCTGGTACCATCACTGACAATTGGGGATGAGACCTTGCTCCCCACAGAGAGGGCCCGCAATTTGGGTGTCCTCCTGGACTCATGGCTATCTTTAGAAGACCATTTGATGGCTGTGGCCAGGGGGGCCTTTTATCAGGTTTGCCTGATCCACCAGTTGCGTCCCTTTCTGGATCGGGATGCCTTGCGCAAAGTCACTCATGCCCTAGTCACCTCCCGTATGGACTACTGCAATGCTCTCTACATGGGGCTCCCCTTGAAAAGCACCCGGAGGCTCCAACTGGTCCAGAATGTAGCCACGTGGGTGATTATGGGTACATCTCATTGTGCCCATGTAACACCTCTCCTACGCAAGCTGCACTGGCTCCCGGTGGTCTTCCGGGTGCGATTCAAGGTGTTAGTTATCACCTTTAAAGCGCTCCATGGCTTAGGACCTGGATACTTATGAGACCGTCTTTTGTCACCAATAGCCTCCCACTGACCAGTTTGTTCTCACAGGGAGGGACTATTCAGGGTACCGTCAGTCAAATTGTGCTGACTGGCGACTCCCAGGGGGAGGGCCTTCTCTGTAAGGAATCCAATCCTTTGGAACGAACTGCCCCCTGATATACGAAACATCCCTAATCTCCGTGCTTTCCGCTGTGCCCTCAAGATCCTGATATTCAATCAGGCGAGGCTAAACATGTTAACTGGGAATGATTAAAATATTATCTAATTCTGGGTTTTATTTAATTTGGGCTAAACTATGTTATAATTTTAATTATCAATTTTATGATGTTTATGTATCTTTTATTTTTTCTTGACTGTACACCGCCTTGAGTCCTGCAGGAGAAAGGCAGTATAGAAATATAATAAATAAATAAATAAATAAATAAATAAATAAATAAATAAATAAATAAACAAACAAACATACAAACAAACAAATAAATAAATATCCTTCCTCCAGGAGTGAGGAGGGAATGGGGTTTTTACAGTATCCTTCCCCTGGAGTAGGGTAGGAATGGAGATTTTGCAGTATCCTTCCCCTGGAGTGGGATGGGAATGGAGATTTTGCAGTATCCTTCCCCTGCCATGTCCACCAAGCCACACCCACAGAACCGGTAGTAAAGAAAATTGAATTCCACCACTGGTTCTATGGAATTATCTCCCCCTTGGTATATAATACACAAATCCCAACTCTGCTAACTTTTAGGAAAGCCATCAAGACCTGGATGTTCCTGGATATATCTATGAAATGTCTTTGAATATTAATGGCTTGGGTTGCTAGTTATGTTGTTGGTTTGCGCTCTGAGCTTAGCGATTTGGTTGCAAACGTTTTATCACCATTCAAGGAGACATCTTCAGTGCACTTTGGATTTCGTTTGTCTGGGGGAGCACTGGCCTTTAAATATCTTTCTGAGTCTTGGTCTGATTTCGGATTGTGTGATTGGCTGCTGTAGTTGTTGAATCAATTGAATCCAATGCAGCAACTGTGAGAAGAACTATGTCAGTCAAACAGGAAGAAAACTATTGACCAGACTGCATGAACATTTTCTGGCCGTGAGGGGACATGACTCTCTATCCCTCATGTCTGTCCACAAAGACCCAAAAGGACACAAATTAGATCTAACCAGGACCACAGTTTTAACCCAGGTAAAGTCAAAGAGAGAAAGGGAATTTCTGGAAGCCTAGTTTTCCACCAAGAAATCAATAAACAGACACCTTGACATTGATCCAATCAACCAACCACTTAGAACAAAAGAACATCAACCACGATCCCGAAGGCAGCATTTAAAGACCAACGAACAGCCACACTGCAAACAAAGTTATAACTCGATAGATAACAAGTAATCGGCCACATCACATGCAGCTGATCAAAACCTGAAACCAGACCATGACATCCGAACAACATCTGAAGACATCCGAACAACAACAGCACTAATTTACATCACGCAGATGGTGCTTAAAACCAAGAACTATGACTCAGCAACTACAACCAGCCAATCACACAATCTGAAATCAGGCCAGGTGTCAGCCCCTCTGGAACCACCTGTGCTGCGCCAGTCAAGCCCCACAAATGTACAAAGAGATTTGTAGTGATATCCAGTTTAATCATAGCTTACACGGCAGTTTACAGTAAGTGCTGAAGTCCTCTGTCTGGAACAAAGTCGGAGATGCCCGTTCAAGCCGCTAACCGGCTTTATAGAATGGTGTTCGATCACCACACCTCCCTCACAGCTGCAAATTCAAATTAGCCAGGTTGCGCCGCTTCTGTTGTCAACTCCCTTCACCGCCGGGCGCAGCTTCAATACGTCACATACCTCCCCCCTCCCTGTTTCCACATACAGTCCGCCACCTGATAACCCTGTGTAAACAAACCTAGATGCTACCTACACCCCCTCCACTGTGTGTTGTTTCTTGTTCATTCAAATCCGGTCCCCCTCACCATGGTTCTTTATGAGCCCTCATGCCGGGATGGTTCTGTTCCTATTGGCGTTGTGTCGAGGGGTGATTTGACACTCGACACCAGGACTCAGAAAGTTATTTAAATGCTCCCTCAGACAAGCATAATCTAAAGTGCACTGAAAATGTCTCCTCGAATGGGGATGAAATGTTTGCAACCAAATTGCCAAGCTCAGAGTTCAAACCACAGGGATTTGATTCCTTGATCTGTTCCACTCAATTCTATATTTTTGATGCCTTTTTAAGCATCAAACATCCCATTTTGAACCTAATTTTCCTTAAAAAATGCATCTTTGTGCATGATCAAAATGGTCGCTGCAGGTTGCTGAGGTTGCTAAGGCTCCGCTGGAGATGGGGTGGCTTTGGCGAATTATGGGGACCCTGGGGGTCTGTTTGCCCTGACCTCCGGCATGGGCTGAGTAGGAAGTATCTGGGGAGACGTGGGCGCTCCCAACAGATCCTCAAAGGTCTTCGGAAGGTCTTCAGAGGTCCTCTATGGCGAGTGGTAGTTTGACTGGGGACATGGGTGTTGGGGCCGGGTCGTTCCTTTGCAGCCTCTGACATGGCGCAGATCCCACCTAGCCCCTTGGTTTACCAAGGAGCTCCAGGGGATGAAGCGATGTAGGAGAGGCCTAGAGAGCTGTTGGAGAGCCAGTCGTTCCAAATCTGACCGATCACAGTTAAAGTTGTTCACATGGGCCTACCTGGTGGAGTTGGTGATGGTGAAGCGTTGCTATTTCTCTGACATCATTGTGTCCGCAGAGAATCACCCGGCTGCCCTGTTTAAGGTGTCCCGCTCCCTCTTGAATCAGAGGGTGAGGGAAGACCCTTTGTGAGGGCGAGCCAAGGAGTTTAGCCAGTATCTGTTGGACAAGATCACTCAGATTCAGGATGGCTTGGACTCTGATTGGACAGAGTCAGATGGGGAGGAGAAGGCAGGTCTTGTTCTTTGGGAAGAGTTTGATCCTGTTTCCCCAGAGGAGGTGGACAGGATCATGGGGAAGCTGAGTGCGGCCACATGTGTATTGGACCCGTGCCCCTCCTGGCTGGTTTATTCAGCTCAGGAGGGGACACAGGGCTGGATCCAGGTGGTGATAACTGCTTCCTTGGAGGAAGGAAGCTTTCCTGCCACCTTGAAGGAGGCGGTGCTGAGGCCCATCCTCAAGAAACCTGCCTTGAATCCGGTTGCTTTGAATAATTTCTGTCCAGTCTCCAACCTTCGCTTTCTTGCGAAGAGTGTGTTGTTGAGTGTGGTGGCATGTCAGCTCCCGATGGCCCTGGATGAAATGGAGTACCTCGATCCATACCAATTAGGTTTCAGGCTTGGATACAGCACAAAGACGGCATTGGTCGCTGTGGTGGATGATACCTGGAGGGCTCAGGACAGAGGTTATTCCTCTGTTCTGGTCTTATTAGATCTTTCGGCAGCTTTTGATACCATCGACCAGCCCAGTGATGCCCTCGACGTGATGTCCCAATGCCTGGAAGCGGGTCTGGATGAGGAGGAACAGGCTTAGGCTCAACCCTGCCAAGACTGAGTGGCTGTGGGTACCGGCATCTCGATCCGAAGGAGAGGTTCCATCATTGACTATAGGGGATGAAGTTTTACCCCCCCCCATAGACAGGGCACACAACTTGAACTTCCTGGATTCACGGTTGAGTTTAGATGATCATATAACAACCGTGACCAGGGGGCGTATGCCCAGATTCATCTGGTGTGTCAGTTGTGCCCTATTTGGATCGAGATGCTCTACACACAGTTACTTATGCGCTAGTTACCTCCTGTCTTGACTACTGTAATGCTCTCTACCTGGGACTGCCCTTGAGGACCACTCGGAAGTTTCAGCTGGTGCAAAATGCGGCCACACGGGTTGTGATGGGAGGGTCTCAATACTCCCATTTACATGTCTTCTACGCAACTTGCATTGGTTACCAGTTGCCCTCCGGGTGAAATTCAAGGTGCTGGTGATGACCTATAAAGCCCTACATGGCTTAGGCCCGAATACTTGTCGGACCATCTGCAGCTAGCAACAGCTTCCCATTGCCCGGTGCGTTCTCACAGGGAGGGCCTTCTCTGGGTGCCGTCAGCTAGACAATGTAGGGTGGCGGCCCCAAGGGGCAGAGCTTTCTCTGTGGGCATGCCCACTCTTTGGAATCAACTCCGCCTGGGGCTTTGGTTGGCTCCTGAGCTTCGCACCTTCTGCCGCGAATTAAAAACATGGCTGTTCCCATCACCCAGCCTGGACTGAGGGCTTTTTAATTATTTTAATGGGTTTTAATATATGTTTAAATTATATATTTATACATTTATGTATTTTATGTATGCATATTTATGTATTTTGTGTTTTATTGGGTTTGTTTTTATTTGTTGTGAGCCACCCTGAGTCCTACGAAGATAGGGCGGCATACACATTATATTAAATAAAATAAATAAAAATAAATCTTTGTGTATATAAATTCAAGTACATTTCAATATATATTCTGAGTCAAGAATTGCATTACTTTGTTTAAAAAGAGTAAAACCTGATCACTGCATTCTATTCATCTTAGTTCAGGAACTTTGGAAAATTCAATTAAAATGCAAACCAAACAAATTCCTCATTAGAAGGTGAACTGGTTGAGAGCTGGTTGAGAAGAGAAAAATGGTTTCTTTTTTGCAGAAAGAAACAAGACTGAGCTGTGATTTTCGTCTACCTGGTTTCACTTCATTCTTAAAAGCAAGAGCAACTCTATTCCATTATCATCGTAAAGACATATGCCAGAGTCCCTGTTTTGCTGTAGTTTTATGTTCCTTATATCAGAGGTCATTATAGTAATTACTAAATGCTTTTCTTTCTTGAATGTTATTCTAGCAATTCTGCAACAGGAAGTCCTGCATCAGACTCAATGCAACAGCATATTAGTTCATTCATTGTGACCATTTTTACTAGCACACCTTTAGAATGTTTAATCAAATAAGTAACTGCAGTCAGATCAGGGGTGGGATTCAAAAATGTTAGCAGCCGGTTGTCTGCCCGGTTGCTGGGTGGGCGTGGCCATGGTGACCATGGCCTACTCAGTCTCCTGCACCATGGGGGGAAGCATTTTTGCCCTCCCCAGGCTCTGGATGCTTTCCTTGAGCCTCTGGGAGGGCGAAAACGGCCTCCCCCAAGTTCTAGAGGCCAGAAATGGCCCTGTTTTTGGACTTCTGTTACTTCTCGTAGGCCCATTTTTCACCCGCCCCAGGTTCCGGAGGCTTTCCTCAAGCCTCTGGGAGAATAAAAACAGCCTTCCCTGGGCTCCAAAGGTCCTCCAGAGGCCAGAAATGAGCCTGTTTCTGGACTTCTGATACTTCTGGTAAGCCCATTTTTCATCCTGCCAGAGCCTCCACACGGGCCCTGGGCTTACCTGGCATCCAAAATGGGCCACGTGGAGACTCCTGGGTGGGGAGGGGTTGGCGAGGTCAGCCAGTCCTTGCAACTAGCAGTTCTGTGAACCAGATGTAAAATTAGCATCCTGTTTGTCTGAATGGGTCCGAACCAGCTGAATCCCACCCCTGAGTCAGATGTGATATACATTTTTTCTGAATTAAAATATATAAAAATGCAATTTTGGTCAAGATCAATACAACTGTAAGTTTGTATCTTTGTGTGTATGACAGAGTATGTATGTGTGAGTTTACCTGTATGAACTTTTGCTTTTAAAGAGAATATTTATGTAAAATGTTGCTTGTGGACAATGGAATTCTAGCCCTTACTTCAGCTATGAGTTGGACTAACACCGTGTATTAGTGTCCTGTGATTCGTTGCACAATTCTTTTTCTCCAGCAGTCTGCTGCTTCCTTAGTTTAATTAAATCCCAAGAGAACTTATCATAAGGGAACTCTTCCCATGAGATTTACCAGACAGTGATGGAGAGTGGCACAACAGGAAAAACACTCAGCGATACCATCACCTTTCAGTGGTAACGTTAAAAGCTTAAACCAAACTGAAAACAAAGTGCCAAACACTGTTGAGGGTGCGCTATTAAAACATCCATATTGTCACAGCAGAAGAAAATGTGTGGAAATTGGAAAGTATTGCAGCACTTAAAAGGAGGAGGGACACTGTCATGATCTCTTTTACATTCCCGAGATTTTGTGACAATACACTTTTTCCCATTTATTTTAGAAGAAATCTTATTGGATCAATTTTGCGTATTTATTTTCCAAAAGGTAATATGGGAAGCATATATTATGAAAGGCAGAAATCAGAAAAGGAGCCAGTATGAATATTTGCCTATTGTACTTAAACCAGGATGAATTGGCAGGATGACATGACGTGATCTGGACAGAGATGTAAATTGGTCCCAAAGTTAAAAGAATATATTTATTGAAGCCTGGCACAAGAAATTCCATCAACAGATATGTCGATCTACAACCAGCCTATGAACCCCTCAGAATTCAAATCAACCGTTCAGCCAACCAAAGACATCACAGATCTTCAATCAACCCAAGCAACCCCCCCCCAACCAGCACTTCACCTCTCAATGACCTTCACCTGATGTGACCTTCCCATCACAAGATCCATTACAAGACTCTCACTGGTGACCCACACCTGAGCTATCACAAGACCCATCACAAGACCTGAGGTGATCCTCACCTGATGTGACCTTACAATCATGACATCTACTGACCACATGAAGCCCTTACAAGCAGAAGAACACTGACACTGACATTCCCTAAATATGTTAATGAATGGTAGCCTGGTAATGAAATGTTTGGAAACCAACAAGCTCAGAGAATGAACTTCCACCTTTATCCTACACCTGAGCTACAGGTATTCACCACTATCGCAAGTATATTTTTTCTATTTGCTAAAACCATATAAAGTATTTGTAGGTAGTTCTTAACCTACAACTGCTTGATTAGCAACCATTCAAGATTACAATCCATCTGGTTTCAAAGTTACAGCCACTGCAGTACCCCCACAACCATATGAAGAAAACATATGTGTGAATTTACTCTTATAACTGACCGCAGGCATGGTATAGTTGAGCCTCTCTGCCTATCACCTTACCTCTCCCACTCCACTGTGTCCCAGCAGGCCTTTGGCCTGCTTCCCATTCCACCTGGTCCTATATGATCCTACTCAACCCAGGTCAGTGATTGCTGTCTTACCTTCTGTAGATCTCCAGCACTCCAGTGCTAGTGTTGGAAAGGAAAGCAGGCTGCTTTACTCATTGGTATCTCTAAGTCACATGGTTCCATCCTGGAAATTAGTGTTATTTTCAGCATGATTACAATAAATTGTGGCTGCTTGAAAATGGCACCCACTTATGGGATAGCACCATGCATCCTGCAGCTGTTTAACTAAGGTGATATATTAAAAATATAAATTAGAATGAAATACAGTTATAATAAATTCCTGTTACATTGATTATGCATTCATCAAATTGGTGCCACCTCTTAGTGATCATATAAAATCACTAATACAATCTGTACCAAAAATGATCTGTCCCCACCTGGCCCATCAGATATTCAAACAATGCCTTTATCTTCTGTACAATTAAGTCCATCTTCCTTGATGCTGACTGTCCTCCTTTTTTCCTTTCTTCAAATTTTCCCTTTACGGACTACTCAAGGACCTACATTTTCCCATAATGTGTCTAAATTGATATCAGAGTCTGATAGTTTATCCCTCAAGTGAGAACTTTGAATTGATTTGTTACTGATTTGATTATTTTTTCCCGCGGCTATCCATGGTATTCTCAAGATACCATGGATATCTTCTCCATTCTTCTGAAGACTTCTTCAAACTTTCACTTCCATAATGTGTCATATGAACACCACTACAATTCTGATATTTGTAAACATAGACATGCCATGGCATTTGAATGAAGTACTGTAGTTGTGAAGACTTCCAAAGTCTTCATTACTACTCCATCAAGTGCTGTTCTAGGGAATACTGTATTTCTTAACTATTTATTTCCTTCCTTCCTTCCTTCCTTCCTTCCTTCCTTCCTTCCTTCCTTCCTTCCTTCCTTCCTTCCTTCCTTCCTTCCTTCCTTCCTTCCTTCCTGGCTGCCCATCTTATTATAAGACAACTCTGGGCAGCTTACAGTCATAAAAGCCTTTATATTAATAGCAGAAACTATCTACCACTTCAATATCATAATCATCAAATCTAAAGCTGGTCACCTTATTATTTTCATAATTTTCATTTCCTTTATATTTAAACTTAGTCCCATTTTTTTTACTGAAATATGTGTCTTGGTTTTCATTCCTAGAGTTTGCAGATCATTTGCATTTTCAACTATCAGAATAATGTCATCAGCATAGAACAGGTTATTGAAATTTCTTCCATCAGTTTTAATGTCATGTTTATCCTTTTCCAATCCAGATTCCCTCAATATAGATTCAACATATAGGTTAAATAAATAAGGAGAAAATATTGAGCTTTATTTCATTCCCTTGCCGACCTGGAGGCAGTGACTTCATTCCCATCCTGTGTATAGGTTTCATATGAGAACAATAGCATGTTGTGGGATTCCAATTTTCCTATTTTACAGCTTGACATGTTTTATACAAAGATCTTTCTATAATTAATGATGCACATATTCTTTGGCTTTCTCAGTTAACTAGCATGCATTGGCAATAATTATCTTGTGCTTCAGCTTTTTATAAAATCAGTTTGAGCATCTCTCATTTTCCTTTCCATGTGGGCACTAATCTATGCTGAAAGATCCTAAGCAATATTTTCCTAGTATGAGAAATCAAGAATATTGTGTGGTAATTTGCAGACTCTGTAAGCGTCCTTTCTTTTGGTATGAAAACATATCTCTTCTAATACGTTGGACACTGTGTCTTCTTCAGGTTTGCTGATATAATTTGATTACTGCAGAATTTTATTGATGTTGTCATATGCCTGTATATATTCCATCTACTATCTAAATATAGATGGAATGTAAGTAGTAACTCTGCACTAATTTCAGTTTCATATAGCCATACTTACAGAGTTTCTGGAAAATGTTTCTGGAGTTGGTAGTCCTTAAAAGGAATGGCTGCTAATGTGGACAGTTTTAAAAGAGAAGCAGACAATTTCATGGAGGTTATAGCTATAAGTGTGACTATTTCTATGTCTGTGTCTCTTTTTATGTGTGTGTCTATCTCTGTGTATATGTATAAAAATTTCCTTCTACCTCTATGAGTTTTATGTGTCTTCTTCCATCTCAAATCTTCTACCAGAGGCCTGGGTAGAAAGTCTGCTTTATCTTAGCTGTTCTTAGCACTGAACTCATCTGGACAGAGAGCTCTGATAGTGTTCTTAGGTTCTGATGGAACTAGTCTCCTACTTACCAGTCACACCCCAAATGCTCTTACCATACCACTGGGATTGCTTTTATTTTCCACATCCTCCTTAGCTTGCCTTTCAGGCCCCAGTACTTCTCAAGCTTCTCATACTCCTTCCTGATGTTGTTGTCTGTTGGCACCAGTACATCTATCTGTCTTCTGGTCCTTGTCTGCTACTACAATGTTTAATTGATTGGCCTTGCCTGTCCATCTGGATGTGAAAGGATATAAGCCCTCTTATTCTCCACAATCTTCTGTGGAATCTGCCATCCGGACTTGAGAGGTATAGCCCATACATTGTGCAGCTGTTCTTATATACAATGCCAAATACTTGATTGTGCTGTTCAGTTTATTTTTAAACGCATCTTAAACACTGCCATTATGTGTTGGACTGTCTCTGAGACTTCTCTGCACAGTGTGCAGCTTGGGTTCTGTCTAGTGTGGTAGACCTCTGCTTCTAAGATCTGATACTTAGTGCTTGTTATTGTGCTGCTATGAAGAGTGACTCAGTGCTGTCTTTTAGTCTAGCCCTTTCCAGCCACCATCAACAGATAGCAGAGGATGCAGACATTGGGAAATCCCAATGTCTGTTATCTCAGCTATCTGTTGATGGTACATCTCATGCAGCATTCTGTCTTGCCATGGCACTTCCTCTGCTTGATCTTCCTCTGTGTCTACTATTGCTTCAGGTATTATCAAGTACTCCACAGAAAGGAAAGCGGAGAGAGAATGGCATTTTCTGTTAAAGGGGAGAATATGGAAGCAATCAGAGTTTAATTTAAAGTGTGAGCAAGAGACTGGAATTAAAATAGCCCTTATTGCATTAAACGACATAAAATCAGAGTACCAGAGAAAATACACTGCTCAAGGGCTATGTAGCTTTGCATTATGTTTTAATCCTGTTTTTAGAAGACCCCACAAATTAACTGGAAATCTAACTTTCTCATTACTGGACAAATATTTCAATCCAGGATACAGAATATACATTAAATGTAAATGCGCCAATCTACTTTATCATAAAGCATAAATGATTTCCAGCTATAAAAGAAGCCATAGAATTTGGTTTCTGCCATACTTTTGGAAGATTCTATCTCAGGCATATTTGTTCCATTTATATGCCTTTGAAATT
Organism: Masticophis lateralis; assembly: GCA_030761175.1. Taxonomy (NCBI): domain Eukaryota; kingdom Metazoa; phylum Chordata; class Lepidosauria; order Squamata; family Colubridae; genus Masticophis; species Masticophis lateralis. Next base: position 44,292,773 of record JAUDYJ010000005.1, on the reverse strand, counting down.
AATTACAATGCCTCTGAAAGTTCATATTTTAGTGCATTCAGCCCCAAATAGTCAAAAGCATGAAAATATGCTAAACAGACTTGCGACATTCTCTGTTGTTACTTCCATATGACTAGCTAGTAAAACAACCCTTAAGCAATTAAAGCTCTTCCATTCACCTTGCCATTGACCTTTAACCTCAAGAAGAGGGGGAAGAACAGGGTCAAATATCAATCTATTTATTGCTGTGCAAAGGCAGACATGTCTACAAATGTAAAGATGTCTTGTCTGGCCTCCCCACAGAAAGTATAAAATAACTCTCATTCACATTCTTTTCCACAACAGTTTCCTCAGAACATTATTGTACTCCATGGTATTCATTATTCTCACATTTGGGTTTCTTCCACAAGCTATGTAATACTATGTAATTGTGCAACAGATATTTTTTTCTATTCTAATTCAGTTTTCTGTATTAAATATTATTTTAGTGAGAATTGGACTTTCTTCAGAACCAAGCTAACATTTAATATGCATAATCACAATGAGAAAATAATTGTCAAAATAGACAGATGCAGCTTGCTTAAGCCATTTTCATAGATGTTTTTAGAGCATTAGTTTTCTACCCCCAGTTCCCACATAATTTCTTAGCCCTATCTTGAGGATAATTCATGCAGAAAAAATGGTTTAGGAGAGAATTAAAAAAATATGTTGTTGAACTCATAAAATGTTTGGATTTAATCCAATAGTTTTACTTTACATTCATAAGCAAAAAAGCAAAAGGGAATAGGGTCAATTATGTGTACTATGTAGAAAAAGTTAACATTTCTTCAAAAATGCAGTATCTCCTTGTCTGTTCCAAGGGAGGACCATAGAAAGAATAACTCTTTTCAAAGCCTATTTACTGGTTTGTTTGGACTATAAATGGCCATCTCAGTATATGTCTCCTGTCTTCTTCATAATGAAAACTCAGACAGAGAACTCTTATTCAGCCTGAGAATTCCTGTTAGGCCTCTTCTGTGCTAAATTTGGAGAGAGTCTTAGTTGTGGTTGAGTGATTTTATGTCAGTATAAATATTTTGCTACAGAACTAAGGATGGTAGTTTTTATTAGCTTTATAAATTCAACCAACTAAATGAGTAAATAAATAAAATATATCTTTGTTCTGTTTTTATAAGCCAACAAAGACCTCTGTCACAGTGAGGATGGATTTTCTTTGGAAAAGCTTGTTTGTTCATCAAGAAACTTTCACTACAAATCTTATGATGTGAAATAGAAATGATCTCTTTTTGGCAAATTGTATTGTATGAATTACTTTTGTTTATCTTTGGCTTCCCTATCAATGTCTGTTTGTATAGTTTGAAATGCAGAATAATAAGAAACTGAGTATTTATATTCTCTCATGAGTAATTTAATCCTGACCACAATTCTCCTATGTACAGCAGTACAATTACATTGTACAAATATGGATCGTTGCAATGCAGTGATGCATAGATGTTTTGGTAATCATTTCTGCTCTGGCATGCAATTAATTCATTGGTGCCTCAGAAGCATCAGTATTGGATTGCTTTATGCAATTATTATGATTATTTCCAGCAGCATCCACGACATGACTGGTTCTTTGCCAACATATAGCACTGTTCCCAGCACCAGAGAAAGTGATAAAAATTAGTCTGATTGAGTTTAAAAAAAACAACACAACAACAAAAAACAGCATCACATCTTATTAAATTTTGCATGGCTTCCATTTTCTTATGATTTTGTTCACAGTAATTTTTCACCTAGAGACATAATCAAATTGTAGACGCATGCATATATTTACAAAAACATAATTCCAAACTTGACACCAGATGCTGTGGAGCATTCCTTAATGAAATACATATCTTCATCAATCTAGCTTCCATAGTCTAAGAGATAGCTTCTAAAAATTTATAATCCTTAAGGAAGAAGTCTATCAAGTCTGATTTGTTCTTGAACATTTCAACTGTTTAACAATTAACAGTTCTTTCTATGTTATCACGGATTAAACTGAAAGCTACCTGTAAAAAAGAGAGCCTGGATAGCTCAGCAGACTAAAAGCATTGTGGTTAACACCAGCTGTCTGGTGCAATTACTGTAAGTTCGAATCTCACCAGGCTCAAGGTTGACTCAGCCTTCCATCCTTTCTAAGGTAAGTAAATTGAGGACCCAGTTTGTGGGGGCAATAAGCTGACTTTGTATAAATATACAAAAGTATGAAGGCTATTGCTTAACACATTGTAAGCCGTCCTGACTCTCCGGACAAGGGCGGCATATAAATCAAATTTTAAAAAAATTAAATGATTAAACGGAAGGCTACCTGTAAAATTTGTTAAAATGGAGGCAGAGTAAGGAAAGAGGGTGGATTTATTAAAGAAAGAATGAAAAGTAAATGTTACATCATATCAGCCACTAGAAGAATAGCAATTTTTACATCAGTGACTTTAAAATAAAACTTATGGTTTCAAAAATTCTACTCAGCTCCAGGGAAAAAGGGAAGTAAGTTTAGCTGAAATGAAATTGGTCTGTTTGCTTAAAAGATGTGAGTGATGAAAAACTTCAACTCTGAAGATTTATTCAAAAATTTAAGTGCAATAAGCCAAGAATTTGGGCTTATTAGTGGGATTTTAGATGCTATTTTTAATTACTACAAATGATCTGAAATTATTTGAAAGATAACCCAGCAACCAATGAAAATGCTAACAAGCTTGTTGTGGCAGAAAGAGACTTCTTGTGTTCACTTGTATTATATGATTAAACAGATCCACAGGAGACTTTTTCAATAAATAATAAAAAGAAATGTATTTTAGCATATCCCATAAATCATACACTTTCAGAATTGGCCTCCCTGTTCATGGCTGCTGCTAGAGTAAACATTACTCTATTTTCATCCAACTAGAAAAACAATATGGGATGAATTGACTTTGATGAATGTAAACTATTCAGCATTTGTTGGAAGGATTTGTTTAACATCAGTCAACAACAATACACCAGAACTGCTAAAAACATTTGTGGATCAACACCCACATAGAAATTGTTATAAAATATCACATGGAGTACCATACTTTAAGGAGGGGGGGGGGCGGGGAGGAAAATCTAGGCAAGAGTTTAGATGAAACTTGCTGGAATAACTTTTCAAATCTTTGGTAATCACAATTACATAGAATCACTCCTGACAGCTCATGGGTTTATTTTCTATTATTATACTCTCTAGAAAATTCAAGATTTATTGTTCCAGAATATCTCTAGAGACTACAGAGAATGAAGGCTGGACTAGATCATCAAGGTATATACACCACTAATCACAACTTAGTAACAAGATGTGTTAAATCTTTTTAGTGGTATAGCCTCTGGAAATGGACAACTGTTATTAACTACTTTAACTATAATTGTTTTGATTGACTTAAAGCAGAGGGGCCCAACTCCCGGGCAACAGGCCACTTGCACAAATGGAGCTGCACATGTTCAGATGCTCTCCCACCATTCACATGCAACCATCCCTTCCCCCCCACCCCCACTCCGCCGGTCTGCAAAGCTGAAAAGGTTGGAGATGGCTGACTTAAATACTTAAATGATACATTCAAAATTATGTTTCCTATTTAACCATACCTTGAACATCCATTGATACAATTAAAACTACTGCTAAAAGCTACAATACTAAATATAATTCCCATTAGATATGACAGCATCAGAGAAGGAACAAGTTGTAACCCAGCAATATCTAAAGAATTGCACTGGTACCTTATTACCAATATATGTGCTTATCTCTAGAAGTTATTCTAGAACTTATTCAAATTCACTGAATAAGTAACAATAGGATGGTGTGGTGATGAATGCCTGAAGGTTATATTTTGTTTATTCACTTGATGTTTTTAACTACATTCTATTTGCCTCATCTTGTCTGCAGCTCCAAGATACACCAGAGTACAAATTTGGCTCTATCAAGGAAGAGAAAGTGTTAGAGTTCGGCTTCAATTGATTAATAATTAGAACAATAAGGATTGTTTTATTACGAGATGGGTGGCAAATAAATTTAAGAAAGAAAGAAATTGTCAAAAAATAAAATTAAGCATAAGTTAAACTATTTTTAATAGTAAAAGATTAAAGCAGGAAGCCATTTATATTTTGCCTACTCGACAAAAGACATAAGGCTTCCAGATGGAATAAACCATTTTAGGCTCTGAACATTAAGGGATAATTGTTGGTGAATCTTCTTTAATTGTTATTCCATAGCTAATTCAGACTTCTAACCACTTCCTATTAGTTTTCAAATCTTTTTTTTAATAATTAAGACACCAAACTCTGTAACAATTTAGCATTAGGACAGGCATCTGCTTGAATTGGCATGCTCAATTTTCCTGGCTTATGATCCCAGAAAAATGAGAAGTACAGTTTGGCTAATGGCTGCCTTTCAAACTCTATTCTCCTATGCCTTTGCAAATCTAGGACCTTCACTTTTCTCAGACATATCCAAGAGTTAAGCTCAACACTAAAATGAAGATTTTATTAAAGTAGATTAGTTTCATTTCCTGCTGTTATCATGCTTTTTTTTGGTTTATTAATTTAAGAATTAACTTTCATTTACATCATTAAATTTTTCATTTTGTTTTTTATAGGTAGACACTTGAAGATCCATTTGTGTAGGAAAGTGTGCTAAAATGATTTTAAATGAATAAATAAATAGCTTGTATTTGAAAAGCAAGACTAGTTGGATGATATTTAATTGGCTCCTAGAGGAAGGTATAAACAAAATCTGCCAAAATCTTCAATGAGGACCAATTGGCATTGCTTGATACAAGAAGTGCCAAAATGGAGTTTTTTGTAACCTGGGATTCGGTAATGGATTTCATTAGTATCTGTCATACTTCACTCAAATATTATAGCAAAGTGTATATTGACAAATACTATATGTAAATTAATTTTAAAATGCTTACATTAAGGAATACTGCTAACTTGAGAGGGTCAAGGATCAAAACCAACGTTAACATCTCTTTTTGTAATTTTGGACCAATTGCTCTTTCTCAGCCTAATCTGCCATACAATGTTATTATTTGTGAGGGAAAAAATAGGAGAACAATTGTACTATATTAAGCTTCTTTTCTTTCTTATTTATTTATTGTTAATGAAATTTGTTTTCCATCTGAAACAAAATATATTCTAACAGAACCAACAAATGAAACACAGTACAAAAAATGTTATAGATTTATTAATGTAAAAATGTAAAATTCAAAAACTAATTCCCCAATTTAGATAGCCAATTTAAGAGTTCACCTGTTTCTGGAAACCCATGGGAATAAGGGTTATCCTTGCTTCAGAAGACAAATTATTCCAAAGAACTATTACAGAGAATGCCTGTTGCACCTCCTGCTGGATGGGAACTCTTACCAAGCGTTCTCTTGTTCTCTTGTTCACTCTTCATGCAGAGTGAACAAAAACTGCTGAAGAAAGGCAGTTTCCAAGTACATAGGCCAGAGCCATATAGAATTGCCATAATCCCAAACAATTGCCATTTTAGTAGATTCTATCCATCTGGTTTTCATCTCTGTGAATGTGAGTGATTTCATAAATAATCACAACCAGTAGTGGGTTCCACTTACCTTTGCTACCGGTTCGGAATCGGGAGCGCATGTGGAGCTTCTGTGCATGCGCATAAGGTTCTATGCATGCACAAAGCGTCTCTGATTATGTCCGAGTGGGTAGGCAGAGCCTCACGCAGCCACCACTACTGGTTTGTCCAAACCAGGGCAAACTGGTTGAAACCCATCACTGATCACAACAAACACCAGCTATATCATCCATCCACCTTTTCCTAAAATGTTGAAAGACACTCTGAATAGGGCAGCTGGTTGATATTTAATAACACCAGAGAAATTACTACACTTCTCTCTCTTTGTGAATGCAGAGGAGGTTGTGTTTAGTTACTTCACATTCTGGAGAAAAAACAAGACATAAACCAATCCAACAAATAGAATGCTATATTAGGGGAAATCACTAAAAACAAAAAAATGTAGCATTTCCAGTTGTTTATTTAAACAAAAACAGAGAAGAATCATTGCAACAGAATAGTATATAAAATCCTGTCATCAGATTTAAACAGATCTCTATCTTTGAGTTTCTTTTCAATCCCTGAGTAACAGTTGGTGGGTGAACGAAGGAATAATTTGCATTAATGGACCATGTCCATCAGCTATCATCACCAAATAACCTGTTTTTTAAAACCTGTTGTAAGAATTGTTTTTTAAAATTCCCATTTTTCAGTAGGAAATCTTAAGGTGAACATCTTTCTGCTGACACCAGCTCTGAAACCATGAAACAGATCATGCACAATAAGCACTGTTCAAATCAGGGTAAAAATAGCTCAAGAGTGTAAAGGTTGGTCTTTTATTTTGCATCAGAGGGCAAAGCAACATGCTGGTCTTGCATGTAGGCAAATTAGTTTTTCTTCCAGAAGATGTTTCATCAATTCTCCCTCAACTGACACCAGTGTGGCTGCCAATATCAATAACTCACAAAAAGAAAACAGGAAAAATATTGAAGGGAGGTCAATAACATTTTTTTAGGTTGTTATTACTTAATTTGGCACTAGTCTCTCAAGGTCTTTCCATTCACTGCAGACGTAATACTGGACAAAAAAACTGATTCAGCTTTTTTTCCTCTCATTTTCACAGCAATCTCTGACAGATTGGAAATATAATAGTACTGTATTGACAAATATCCTCAGCTGTTGAATGATCTCATTGTGAAACAGGACTAAGAGGTAATAGCAGGCTCCAGTTTCTTCTTATAGATTCCATTATGAATTATTTTTATTTTTAGTAACTAGATTATATAAGAATTGGTCAACTTTGTTCTCCTTTTGAAATGCACTGAGAATGCAATGGTGTGACCACTGTGAGCAAAAGAGTTTTCTCTAAATTCAGAAGACCATTAACAGAGCAAACAGCTATTAATTCAGATCAACTTTCTACATCCTGTCTCCATAACTCATCCTATCTGCACATGCTTGTAACTGGCATGATTCTGTCTGATAAATAACACAGATGGAGATAGAAAAAAAGAAATGTGTTACCATATAAGTGTTATCTATATATGTTGGATTTTTCACTTTATCTTAAGTACTGAATTATAACAGACTGCAGTAGAAGCAAAGAGGCGTCTTTTTTCCCCTCAAGATTCAGAATTGCTTTCAAGTTGCTTCCAAAGTTCTTTCAGCTTTTTATGATCTTCCTTTAATGCTCTGGCAGACAATGTTCTTGTTTTCTACCATGTCTCCTTCAATGTGTGTCATCTCTTCTATCAGGGGTGGGTTCTAAATTTTTTACTACCGGTTTTGTGGGCGTGGCTTATTTTGTGGGTGTGGCTTGATGGTCATGTGACAATTATTTAGGATTTAGCAGAGGTACTGGTCTACCAGGCTTTTAACTGCTTGCAGAGCTGTACTGGTCTATCCATTTATTTTTGCAGGCACAGGTCTACCCATTTATTTTTGCAGGCACTGGTTTACTCATATATTTTTGCAGGCACTGATCTATCCATTTATTTTTGCATGCACCCATCTACTCGTGTATTTTTGCAGGCACTGGTCTACCCATTTATTTTTGCAGGCACTGGTCTACCCATTTATTTTTGCAGGCACTGGTTTACTCCTATATTTTTGCAGGCACTGATCTATCCATTTATTTTTGCATGCACCCATCTACTCGTGTATTTTTGCAGGCACTGGTTTACCCATTTATTTTTGCAGGCACCGGTCTACCACCAAACTGCCTTTTACCACTGATCAGCTGTAGGGCAGCCCTTTGAAGCCCACAGCAAGAGTTTAAACAGTTTTTCCTTATTGCCCATCAGGTGGGACTCAGGAGGCATCAGTAGATTGGGGGTGGGCCAAATAAAAGGTAAGAATAACACGGGGGGGGGGGCGAGGGGCCAGAACCAGTTTGATGATGTCATATCATCACTGCTACTGGCTTGGCGGAACCGGGCAGAACTGGGAGGAACCCACCACTGTCCTCTATCTGTATTTCCTGATTTGAAAAGATGCTATGGAGCAGTGGTGGTATTCAGCCAATTCTATCCAGTTCCAGCGAACTGTTAGGGGTGACTGTGGGATGTCCCACCCACCCGCACGGACATCATGACATCCCATTTTCCCACATTTTCAAGGCTCTGAGCATGTGTGGGAGATGGCGCAGGTGAGTGGAGCAAGCGCATGTGCGTGCACACACACATTTGTGTACCGGTAAGGAAGGTAAGTGAATACCACCCATGCTATGTAGAGAGTATTTGCAGAAGTTTTCACACAATGAGCAAGAAGACACACATGTACAAAGACCTCCAGACATCTTGTAACTAATATATGTAAAGAATCCTATGTGACACGCAGACGAATTTTACAGAAATGGAGCTGTAGCCATCAAAATCCACTTCTCACTCCTTCACTACTTGGACTGCAGCCTTCTTGGCTGAGAAACAGGCATTGTTGCTTGCTAGCTCCAACATAGTTGAGGGCCCTTCAACAAGACTATTTAGTATCCATAAGATAACTGTTTCTTGAAGAATTTAAACCTTGCATTTAAACCTTATTGGCCTGGGTAATGATGACTCCAGCTGTAGTAACTATAATTCAGAGCAGTGTTTCTCAACCTCAGCAACTTTAAAGAATATGGAATTCAACTCCCGGAATTCCCTAGGTACCATGCTGTCTGGGGAATTCTGGTGGTTAAAGTCCAGACTTCTTAAAGTTGCTGAGGTTGAGAAATACTGATCCCCCACTTGGAGCCACTTCAAAGAAAATATGAGGTCATAATTTTTAGAAGTGTTTGAGGCTGCAAATGCATGGAGTGATTGGTGCCCCTCCTGGGTAGGAACCAAGAATATGTGCTGTATGTGGTGTTGTGAAGCCACTCCCCTAATTAAAGAAAATGCTTGATATCACAGGGGATATACTCAGTCTGCTTGGGGTCAGTAAGACATTGTGCCTCTGATGGTTTTCTCTGCTGCTAAGGTAAGAAATGCTTTTGGGAAGGAAGGAGGGAAGGAAGGAAGAAAAAAAAGATAGGGAGAGGAAGGGAGAAAAAGGAAAATTAAATGGTAAAATGACTATATGTGTTATAATGTATTAGCTTGTTGCTATTGCAGTTATAGAATTCAAAGCAGCAATTAACAACTTACTGCGCTGGTAAGGAATGGATTTTATATTGGAAGGCCATTACAGAGGAAGGTAGATTAGATATCTCAGAACTATTCCTGCTTCCAGTGGCCTTTCCAGCTTTCAAGTCTCAGAAAGCGGTTTTAGTCCTTCAAATAACCTAACTTTTCTCCTCTTGTAATGCCAGATCAGTTCAAAATACAACACATGTCATTCCATGATTCAGTTTGGAATAAGAAAGCTTCTTTTATGTAATGTCAATAACAAAGTCTCACTGGGGAAAGCTGCCATGCCAGAATAGATGCATCATCTTCCAAATGAGCCTTCTGTAGTAAAGTAAACCAGGGAAAGGTGTAGGCAGAGAATAGGGCAGAGAACCATAACCAACCTCTACAAGTATGACTGTAAGAGAACTCTTTCATATCAAATGCACATTCCTCAAACTTGCGAATAAGGTTAGCTGGGATTTGGTTTGCTTCCCATCCTGCTGCCTAGCAGAATCTCTGACTGAATTGAGTCCAAGTCTTATGATAATAAGGCAAATCAAAATCTGCTTTAGAACCAATTAGTTTGGAGCAGTTTAAGAGTCAAAATAGCCTTGGCTACTAAGGACCTTTTCCAATTGGTCACAACTGGGAGAACAACAGAATCCCTGACAGAACCACTCCCAATTTTGAAATCCAGCTGGATCCATGAGATCTATAGCAGGTCATCTAATAAACCTACTGCTCCTAGAGATGAGATTAGCTCATTAGCTACACGGAAGATGGTATCCTTCCATGACAATGGAAAAACTGAGAAATCCCCACAAATGGAACAACTTCTTCCATTTATATGGAAGAATATAAATATTATCCAGAATAATATTTAAAGAAGAACAACCACAGAATCAAAACAAGCAAAATAAGCATCTGGTCCTATATTAATTTATTACAACACCAACATATGATCAAAGTTACATCCTCATTTTGTTTTTATTTTTTCCCCTTCTCAGTGAAGGAGTCTATTATTACACATCTTTAAGAAACACTCATCTAAACAGTTCAAGTTAAAGAGAGTCCACCAGGTTCCTGAGGCAACCCATTCCACTGTGGAAAAGTTCTTATCATTGAGGAAATTTTCCTGATGTGCAACCAAAATCTACTTACTTGCAAGTTAAACCCATTTTATTACAGAATGTTGCTAACAATTCCAATTCATATTATTTTTGACAGCCATCAAGATACTTGAAGACAACTATAATGCAATCTTCTCTTCTCCTGGTTCAATATATCCACTTAGCTTCACAGATAGACTCATGGCACATGAATTAGCTGAAATGGATAGAATTCCCAATATAATTATGCTTTGCTCTCACTGTACATAAAGTGCAAGAACAAACCATGGAGAATGTGCTGATTTATCTGGAAAGACTACAGACCAGTTGCTCTAACATCTGTAGTTATGAAAAGCTTTGAAAGGCTAGTGCTGTCCCACTTTAAAACCATCACGGATCCGTTGTTAGACCCCCTACAATTTGCATATTGAGAAAATAGATCAAAATATGATGCTGTTAATATGGCTCTGCACTACATCTTACAACATCTTGAATCTCCAAAGACCTACACAAGGGTCCTCTTTGTAGACTTTAGTTCAGCATTCAACACCATCATTCCAGACATTCTTCTAACTAAGCTAAACCAGCTAGCAGTGCCTGAACACACTTGTAAGTGTGTTTCTAACAGGCAGGAAGCTTTCTAACAGGCAGGAAGCTTTCTAACAGGCAGGAAGCAGCATGTGAAGCTAAGCAGAATCACATCAGATACCTGTACAATTAGCACAGGGTCCCTCCAAAGATGTGTGCTCTCTCCATGTCTCTTCTCTCTATACACCAATGACTGCATCTCAAACGATCCATCTGTTAAACTACTGAAGTTCACAGATGACACAACAATGATCAATCTAATTCGAGACAATGATGAATCCGCATACAAACAGGAGGTTGAACAACTAGCCTCGTGGTGTGACCAGGATAATCTGGAACTGAAAATACTCAAAACTGTAGAAATGGTGGTGGACTTTAGGAAAAACCCTCCCATACTACCATCTCTTACAATATTAGACAACACAGTATCAACAGTAGAGACCTTCAAATGTCTAGGTTCTACCATATCTCAAGACTTAAAATGGACACCTAACATCAAAAACGTCATCAAAAAAGCACAACAAAGAATGTTCTTTCTGCGCCAACTCAGAAAGCTCAAACTGCCCAAGGAGCTGCTGATACAGTTCTACAGAGGAATTATTGAGTCTTTCTTCTGAACCTCTATAACTGTCTGGTTTGGTTCTGCAACCCAACAAGGCAGACACAGACTTCAGAGGATAATTAGAACTTCAGGAAAAACAATTACTACAACCTGCCTTCCATTGAGGACCTGTATACTGCACAAGTCAAAAAGAGGGCTATGAAAATATTTACAGACCCCTCGCATCCTGGACATAAACTGTTTCAACTCCTACCCTCAAAACGACGCTATGAGCACTGCATACCAGAACAACTAGACACAAAAACAGTTTTTTTCTCAAAAGCCATCACTTTGCTAAACAAATAATTCTCTCAACACTGTCAAAGTAGTTATTAAGTCTGCATTACTATTAGTCTTCTCATCGTTCCTATCGCCCATCTCCTCCCACTTATGACTGTATGACTGTAACCTTGTTGCTTGTATCCTTACAATTTATATTGACTGTTTCCTAATATGATTTGATTGCTTATTTGTTCCCTATGACTATCATTTAGTGTTGTACCTTATGATTCTTGACGAATGTATCTTTTCTTTTATGTATACTGACAGCATATTTACTAAGACAAATTTGTGTGTCCAATCACACTTGGTCAATAAAGAATTCTATTCTATTCTATTCTATTCTATTCTATTCTATTCTATTCTATTCTATTCTATTCTATTCTATTCTATTCTATTCTATTCTATTCTATTCTATTCTACTATTCCATGGTCAGTTCTTTGTTGCTTTAAGCAGAAGAAAAAGTGAAAACATTAGTGTATTTTTGAAGAATGGCAGATCAATTAATGTTGCCATCAAAAGCATCCTATGTTAAATGAAAAGCATCTATATTTGTATTGATAAGCATCTCTCTTCTTTAATAAAATGCTTTCATCTTTAATTTTAAAACCAAAACAATAGCAATTTGCCCATGGTCATTCTGTTACTCTGTTTAGTAAGGAGATATCTCTGAAAGGATGATCCAATAGGTCACGGGTTGCCTAGTTGTATTATGGAAGCTTTAGAAACTTGTGCTATTTTTGATGATTTTTTAAAAAATAAAACCATATTTGGCTGGTTAATATGTTACTACTGATATATGGAGATTTGATTTATCTCATGATAGGAAGATAATGCTCAAGGTTCTGTGATCCAGATATCTGCAGTACATGGAAGGAATATTGCAAAAGGTATTACTATCTGTATTCAAAAAAAGCGGAAGGAGCTACAATGACATACCATGAACCTTTAATGAATAACAGAAAAGGCAAATGTCTAAAACAGCATTTTGGTTTTCATTATTAATGATGCTAATAATTTACACTATGTAGATCCCAACATACAGACCTTAAAGGAATAATGTACCGTGCCACCTCATCTGTCTGTTTTATAAGGACTACAAAGCAATAATTAGAATGATGATCTATAGAGCAATATAATGGGTCAGATTCAGAAAGTACTGCAGTATATCACCTTATGTATTCAAGAAGAATAAATGGAAACTGAAATTACAATTGCTGGAAGAAACATCAATAACCTCAGATATGCTGGTAATACCACTTTGATGACTGAAAATAAGGAAGATTTGAGAAATCTCCTCAGTTGAAAATAGAAAGTGCAAACATTCTGCTGCTCAATATTAAAAAAGCTAAAATAATGTCAAGGGGCAGTAGTACCAAGTTGGTGCAAATAGGAAAAGCTGAAGCACTAACAATATTTTATATTTATAGACCCCAAAAATTTACAGGAGTGATGACTGTAGCCATGAAATAGATATCTCCTATGTGAAAGAAAGTCTGAAAAATCTAGACAAATATTAAAGCCAAAGATATATTTAAGAAAGACTGTGAAAATGAAAGGCAATTAAAAGGGGGGGGGACAGAAGACAAGGTAGCAAAATGCTTCCCCCAAAATAAGACATGCCCCGATAATAAGCCCAATCAGGTTTTTGAGCGCATGGCAATAAGGCCAAGCGCTTATTTCAGGGTTCAAAAAAATATAAGAGAGGGTCTTATTTGCGGGAAAACACGGTATTGATGACATAAGAGAAGTTTCCAAGAAGTCAAAAGTAGTTTGTCCAACTTTTAGCAGATACCTGAACCAAAAATTATTCTTTTCCTATCGCAGTTCTGACAGACTTTTCTTCAGTAAGATTAAGATTCTTCAGGTATTAAGATTAAAGGATTAGCAGTACAAGAATTCCAGCAAGTGAACTATTTTCAATTTAAAGCCAATATATCTCAGTGTACATTAAGGGCTGAGATTTTCAGTGTATTGGAGAGGAGAAAGCTGAGTTAGGTGATAATGAGGAGGACTACGGCTGGTTGTTTACATAAAGATTTAATTTTTATCAGTTTGATAACTAATTCTTTACAGAGTTACTAACAGACAATCCTGGACAACTTATAACCATGAAGAATCAACTAAGCAATAGCAACCCCAGCTGTGTCTAGTAATCATTCCCATATAATTATATATAGTACATATATATTGCTATCATACTTTTTTTAACATTCTGCATTTTGTATAAATGGATCCCAAATTTCATTACATTTGTCCATATGAAGTCTACATCTATAAGCAATCTGGTCATAGGTGGCAAATGGAGTCAGTTTTCAAGCTCATTGTACCTGTCTGCACCTCCTTAATGAAGCTATGCTTATTCCTGGGCTTGCATGGAACCTTGCAGGAAAATAGGTGACTTATTTAAGAAGGCATTAAGAAAATAGCCTTGTTGCACCCAGTCAACATCTTTTTAACAAAAGGACATATGCAGGTACCAGGCAAAATTGCAATCCTCCAGATAAAGCAGGCATTCTGCTTGGAAATGTTTCTGGGTCCAAATCGGTTTCTAGTTTCCCCATTTAGGCAAGATCCAAGCTGTTTTATCAGTTTATGGTGCTTTTAGAATGAATGTCTGTTAAAGTAGTTAACGATAATGGATAAATAGTATGGAATTTCCTGGATTTTATTGATTCGTAAAATTCCAATTCAGTCCATGCTAAGGAAATCAGCAGTAATGTGGGGAATATTAATTTTCTTCCAAAATTAGAGAGCAAGGAAATAGATTTATCTATAAACTTAGGGTTCTAGTTTCCTTTTATCATATTTTAGTTTAATTTTTAGATATATTATCTCCACACAAAAGTGATATGTGTTCTTTTATACTTCTAAAATAATAATAGTACCGGTAGTTGTAACTAACATAAAAATAATGCTGAGAAGGCACTCTGAATGTCTTTTTATATTTTGCATATAGTGTGACTGGCTTTGTTTAGAATCCCCGCAAAAATTCTGGTCTGAAAATTCTGGAAATCTACTTTCAAAGATGCTAACTGTATACAGTATATAGAATAAATTTCTTAAAGTTCCCCAAGATTTCATTTAATTTAAACCGAAGACAGGCACTCAAATCTGTTTAAGCACACACTGTTTATACTGATACTAGAGGTAAATGTGGTGAAAGGGCAGAGGGAATAACCTCTCTATACAGAGTTACTCAAGTCAGATATATAAAATGACTCAATTATTGGATATGATAGTAATATGATTAGCTGTGGCAGCATCTTATGTGGCAAGTTGGTCAGATATGGAGTAGATTCCATGAAGTAATGGTAGAATTACAGCAACAGTGAGACATCGAGAAAACACGGAGGACATTCTATTAGAATAATTGCTTTTTTAGAGAGTTGCTATTAAGAGGTTTATCTTAAACTGGACTTGATTCCCAGTTTGCCTACCGGTGTTTTTCCTGGTTTTATCAATATTCCTTGGCTCTCTAAATGTTTTATAGCTGAGCTAAGAGAGTGATTGCTTCTCAAATCCCTAGGAAGATAATTAGACAGGGGTTGGTTTGCTTTACTTGTCCAAACCAGCACCATTTTCTCCTACACACAAATGCAAATGTACACTTGCACACACATCAGAGGTGAAATGCTCCCGGTTCAGACTTCAGTGCCCGATCCGGTAGCAATGGCGGCGGGTGGTTCGGAGAACCGGTAGCAAAAATCCCTGCGCCCCCCCCCCTCCCCATGCCCAGCTGAGCTGCACGATCATCAGAGGCTTTTTTTTTTACTTTTAAAAGCATTTTTTCTACAACTTCTGCCAAAAAAAATGCTTTTAAAAGTAAAAAAAAAGCCTCTGATGATCGTGCGGCTCAGCTGGAATCTCAGAGGCTTTTCAAAGCATTTTTTTCTGCAACCTCTTCCAGGGAAGAGGTGGTTTTAAAAAATGCTTTGAAAAGGCTTTGATGATCAGGCAACACAGCTGGGATCGTCAGAGCCTTTTCAAAGCATTTTTTAAACCACCTCTTCTCCGGAAGAGGTTGCAGTCAAAAATGCTTTAAAAGTCAATCGATCCCAGCTGAGTTGTCTGATCTTCAGAGAGACTTTTCAAAGCATTTTGAAGTAGTAGTAGTAGTAACAAATTTTACATTTCACCCGTGACACACATGTACGCACAAACAGCAGATGCTGACATGTCAATCTTTCCAATGCTATGGCTTTGAGTGGTTCTAAATATATGAGGGCTAAAAGCCCATTATGAGACGATGCTAGGATAATGATATTAAACTGTTACTGATTTCACAATACTTTCAATGAATACCAAATAGCCATGTAATGATAGGCTGGGGCAAAATTATAGAAAGTGGCATTGTTGTTTGCTTTAATTGTCTGTCCATTATGAAGAAAATTGGAAAACCCCAGACAAGCTGTTCAATATTATACGGGAAAAACTGTGTTCTTGTCTGACCCTTGTTCTGTAATATTTATGATGACAAAAACTGTGCCTGGATCAGTGGTGACTTGTGCCCACTTTGTTGCCATCACCCAATTCACTGCTTGTCACCTTTTAATTCAGCCCAACATTAAACTCCCTGATCTATAGACTAACTGTTTCAGTTCAGAGTTGTTGTATATTGGTTTCAGACACAATTGATTGCTTCTTAATATGGAAAAAAGTCTCTACACAAATAGCAGGAAACTGGGTTGTCAGTATGATAGAAACATTTTAAAGCACTGGTGAGAAATGAAAACACTGAGACATGGGGGTGGGGGAAGCTGAAGGACAATTGCATCAGCAAAATATGTTTTTTTTCTTTAAATAATCAACAAAGCTTTTATAAGAAATGTGTCTGGAATAAATTGCTATTAAATCCTGTGTTAAAGCAATGTACCAACCAAATAAGTGGCAAAAATAGCTGTCATTTCTTATATCTTCTGTAAAATAAGCAAATGAATGAAAATCAATATTAGAGTTACATCGGAAGGGGGGGAAAATGTAAGTACAAGAGCATTGGTCCCCAAACTTTCTGGCTCAGCGGACCAGCAGCAGTGGTGGCAGGAGATGGCGGGTGGTGGCAGCAGAAGAGAGGGGATGGTTTTGTGCCACCAAATAGAGCTCCACATGCCCCCCACTTGAGCAGCCTGATGCTCAAAAAGATGCACAACAGAACCAGTCTGCAGACAAGGGGACCGTTCTTGAGAATGGATCTCATACAAAGAAATGCACATCTATTTCTTTTCAAATTCAATATACATATTTATATAATTATAAATTATATAAATTCAGCCCACTAAAGAAATCAGCCCAGATACAATTATGTGGTATTATCTAATCAAGGTGATGGGATTCAAATAATTTAACAACTGGCTCACTGCCTTAATGACTGGCTGGGTGGGTGTGGCCATGGTGTGTATGGCCAGGGAGTGTGACAGTCAGCAGTTGGCCTCCTGCACCTCTCCTGGGAACAAAAACAGGTCACAGGAGAGGATGTGTCACCCCCCGGGGCCCATTTTGGGCCTAGGAGGTCTCCCTGTAGCCTCCTGGGAGTGAAAACGGGCTGCAGGGGGATGCGCCACCCCCTGCCCCCTGTTTTGGGTCTAGGAGGCCTCCTGAAGCCTCCTAGGACCCAAAATGGGGTGCATGGGGACTCCTGGAAGGGGAGGGGTGGAAGGGGCAGAGCCAGCCAGCAATTTAGCTACTGGTTCGCCTGAACTGGCTGAATCCCACCACTGGTTACAAGATCTATTTTGGAGGTCAGAAGCATTGTAGCTAGAGACTTTACTTAATTATTTGAGGGTAGCAAGGATCATATTGACAGGGGGAAGAACCCTGTACCAGAACCAAACATAAAATGTATTTTCAATTTTTCTTGATTTTAGTATCAAATGTCACTAAGTCATTCCTAATGCTTATATTACATTGTTTATGTGTTCATATTGCAAATGGTAGAAAATCAAAATTTGGCAATGCAGTTGGTAAGTTTTGGGTGGAGTTTGCAAACATGGGTTCAGTGGCTATAAGCTAGATACCTTTGATCTAAGAAATAGAAATCCACAAAATAGGATTTCAATTTCACAATAAAAATGATGAAAATATATTTAAATGCTATTATCTACAAAAGTTTTAGAATAGATTGCTGATAATATTGGAAATAACTACAGTGAATTTAAAACAAAGTATTCCTAAAACTATATAAAGAAGCATTTTAAAATGTACATTAGAACATGAGAAAGCGTTCACTACTGGGATTTGATTATCCTGTAAGAGAATGAAGTTATAGGCACTTTGTATCAGGCTCAATATAGACTATTCAGAAATGCCAAATTATTTCAAAACCTGCAGTAAAGAAATGATATTGAAATTGTTGTTAATTAATTCAATGTTCCCTCTTACTAATCAGTTTCTTTGCTTTAAAAATTACTTTGCTGTGATGAATTTGGGCTGCTTTAGTAGGTTGGTCGCAGGGGTTTTTTTAACCGTGTTTCCCCCAAAATAAGACCCTGTCTTATATTTTTTTGAACCCCAAAATAAGTGCTTGGCCTTATTTTCAGGGAGATCTTATTATTTTGGGGCTAATGGAGCAACACAGGACTCCTCTTGCTTCCAGCTCTGTCTCCCTAGCCCCAGAGGAAATTGTTGGGACTGGCTGTGCATGCGTTTAAATTTGGGGGGGGGCTTATTTTTGGGGAGGGCTTTTTTTCAAGGGGGTTTATTTTAGTGCATTTGCTCAAAAGCCCAATTGGGCTTATTATCAGGGGGTGTCTTATTTTCGGAACACGGTAGCTATGGCAAAAATAGTCAATTAATTTCTGAATAAACTGTTAAAGATCTTTCTATCAAGGTGATAGAACTTCAAATCAGAATACAGTGGCAAGGCATAGAGAATCATTGAAAGCTCGCTATGAAAGTTCAAAAATTGAACACCATGACACTTATACGTATTGCTATTCTGGACCTCTGTTAACTCTGTTAACTAATAATTCAAGAGTTGTAATCTAGCAGCAAAGCGATAGTGATAAACACATTCTGAGTGTTTCAAAAGGAAGTTGTATCTACAGCAACCAGCATTCATAGGGCACATTTCTAGGAATGTGAAAAATTCAACATTTCCAGGAATGTGGAAATATTCAACATTTCCAGGAATGTTCAACATTTCTAGGGATGCTTCCTAGAAGAGGTAGATTTGTGTTAATGTGTATGCATGCTTTCAACTCAGATTTTACTTGTTTTGTTTTTGATTGCTAATATCTATTAGCAAACAATAAAGTCTTATCATTCAATCTTAATCAACAAAAGTCCATTAATATAGTAGCTGAGAGAGAGAGAGAGAGAGGGACCCTCTTAAGAAAATCAGTTTCATATTCCTTTCATTTATTTTAACCTTAATTTATCATTTTCTCTAAAAATACAAAAACCTCTTTTCTTTTCATAATTTTCCATCACAAATCTTTAAGTCTCATCTTTCAAATTGATAAAAAAAAATCCATTAGGAATGACTAGAAACAACATATTGAAATTTAATCCAATCAAACAATATCCCACTTTTTTTTTTCTTCATCTTCTCTCAGAAACTCCTTCGTTTACTCACTTCACAATCACCCTGATTAGCAATGGAAATTCTGGTCCCAATAGTAACTGTAAGCTCGGGACTACCTATATCAATATTCATGTTTAGTATTTACAATTATTAAGATGATATAGTCAACGTAGTTCTATAAATGTAATTAATGAAAAAATGGGGATAATTGTAAATTTTGATAATTGTAAATCCTTTATTTACTGATACTTTATTCTTATTTCATGTTTTGATCTTCTTTTTAAAAACATTAAGATAGCTATTTATTTTCTAATCTTAAAATATTTTAAACTAAATATTTTTTTAAATTATCTTTTGAAATAGGGACCCATAATTCCATATTGTTTTATTTGTTACAAATTGTTCGTGGACTTTTCATTGGAATTGCTTGTCATACAAGGGTCAGTCAGAGATCACTTTTAAACAGGAAAAAAAGTACACACCTCTATAGATCTGGAAAAAGTTGTCCTGGTCAGGCAACTATGGCATCAGAGTAGGCAATCAAATACAGAAGAGAGACAGAAAAGTAAAAAAGAGGTAGAGATAGAGAAAGCAAGGCCAATTTACTTATTACCTGTAGTTCCATAATTATTTATCTTGTCAATTTTGTACAGTTGAAAGCATCTTTGAGTAGTTTCAGATTAAGCAGAAGATTGGGAGTATAAAGGTGATTAGTTTCTTGAAAGAAAAGCAATTTGGAGAAAGGTGATCTTGAGAAGACAAACAGGTGGTTAAACAGTGTCTTCCCCTCCTGCCAGATGTCCCCTGCAGCTGCTTTTCACTATTGAAAGAAGCCAATGGCAATTGTAGTTCCATCTGGAGAAGGAGGAAAAAGTCTAGACATTCATCTTCCATCATGCTGACAAGCTCTTGGCATATCAAGGATGTGGTGACAGTTACTAAGGCTTGTAAAGTGAGAAGGATCACTAACAGTACACAATAAATGGATTTGTTCCAATTCCAAGAGGAGAAAAGAAAAGAAAAGAAAAGAAAAGAAAAGAAAAGAAAAGAAAAGAAAAGAAAAGAAAAGAAAAGAAAAGAAAAGAGGCTTGAAATGATCTCTCTTGTTTCAAAAATGCCTGACTTGGCTCTGAATCAGCTGCAATTCTATTTTTACTTTTCAAAAGTAATCTTAAAGCATCCCTTTCCATCCAATATGCCTAAATTATCCATATCCCAGGCAGCATGCATTTCATGCTGCTATTATTCTCTCTGATAAAAGATTCCTTATTCTAAGCTTCTCTTTTCATCTTTGGGGAAATAATAATGAGACACTCACACAAGCAAAATAAATATATTTTACAGCTTCAGGATAATTAACTATCAATATTCTATAGTAATAAAGGACTTATGGAAATTGTTTGAGGGGGGAAAGGTTTTTCCTTTTTCCTTTTAATAAAACTATTGCATCTACCATATAATAGGAAAAATTCTGTTTCTGTTTTTTGAGGAAGACAGTTTTTTATTAAATTTGGACCTTGTAAATATTTCCTTTACAAGGGTTTATTTGGTGGGGCAGAAAACAATATGAAAAGACAATTGCCTACTGTTCTGTCTCTTTCGTGGAATGGAGAGTACCAATGAAGGGTCCTTGGTACTCTCTGAGCTTAGTTGGTTTTTTAGTGCTGACAATGTTACCTAGTTTAGATAATAGAAAGTCTGCAAGAAAACAACCAAGCTCAGAGACCTTTAAACCTGAGCTCAACCCTGAGTTACAAATATTCTCTTTTATTGCTGTCAGTTGCAGCTCGTCCCATTCATATCATGAGTCAATCCTGTTGTTGTTGTTTTTATAAAATAGCAAATAAGGTACTTTTCAGAGCGGTTCAAGATTTTTCTGTAACACATTTTGGACTCACAGATATGTGTTTGTGTTAGAACGCTGATGCATTATTCACAGAAATAGAGGATCCTATCTAATTCTTATTGAATATTTGTATAGGCCTTCAGCCTATACAGTATATTCAGCAACACTTCCATTACAAAATGTAGGCTGCAATATTATAGAGGGTTGTTTTTTTTCTCACTGACACATATACACATGTATACCTGTCCTTCAAAATGTTTGTTGTTAGTTATTCAGTCATTTCCTACTCTGCATGCTTTAATGAAAATCATTACACTGAATTGTGTGTCAGTAACTTCTTTTTGAACTTCTTCAAAAAGTTCTTCTGTAAGCTCTTATCATCAGTGATAGACTCTAGCCATCTTGTGTTAATCAAGTTTTTTAATTGCCTTTAATTTTTATAATCATCATAGTCTTGTCCAACGACTCTTGCTTTCATATTATGTATCCAAAACTTACGAGCTTTAGCCTTGTTATTAGTACTATCAATAAGCAATTAGGTTTTACAGTAGCTCATCTTGAATTGAATCCAAAATATTCTGCAACTATTTTCTCTAGCACCACAATCTCACAAGATCCAGCAAGTTTTGATTTATGTGTCGCTTAATGTTTCTGAATATTGTTGGATGGCAAAACTTTGAGCTATGTTTTATTAGCATGTGAGATACGTACAACTGTTCTATAATTTGAGCCTGCTTTAGCACTGTCCTTTACTTAAGGTTATATGTAATATAATATAAATTTGTCTTTTCCTGCCCCTTGGCCATAATTATGTTTTCCATATATTACAGCAAAACATAAACAGAATTTAAATGGCACACTTTTAGAAAAAATGGTTGGTATTTTATCAATTCGTGGACTTCCATATTAGTATTATTTTCTATGGTTTATTTATGCTCACCAGGATGTCTGACTCTCATGCGGTGATCAGACCTAGATATCAGCAGTCTGGGGAAATGTTTTGGTACAGTTCAACATATTTGTACCATTTCTTCTTTTTCTTTTCCCCCCAAAAACATTTTTCTGCCTTCTTCCAGTATTAACTCAGAGAAGAGTTATCACATAGGTTGTTAGAAAGTGAGGTTAAGAAAGAGAAGAATGACATTGTTGTATTGATAAAAAAAAGACTAACTATTACCTCAATCCAGATATTTTAAGGAAGGAGGTAGAAGCAGGAAAAATAAGCGACTCTGGGGAAAGAAGTAAGAAAGAGAGTGCAATGATAGTAAAAGCATTAAAGTTTAAGAGATAATTTGTGAAACAATATCAGAATCAGAAAAGCGTTAATGGAGGTAGGGTAAATAATTGGAGAGGAGCGAAGTAAAGATGTCAAGTTCAGACAGAGAAAACTGTTATCAAATACAGAGGAAGTTTTGGTTTTAAAATCAAGTTCAACTGAAAGAAAGTAAGTGAACATAAACTAAAAAATAAAAGATACAAAAGAATATGTTTTTCAGAATGACAAATAGGAAACTACTGCCTTTTATATGGATAATCAAGGGCAATTTGTATACATTTGAACAATCAAGTCTTTTTGTAATAAAACTTTAGTTGCTATCCTTGATAAAGAAGAAACTATGTATTAAAGTTTCCCTTGATTACATATCCTGTGTATTTCCATTTGATTGTTCTTATTTAGTTATATTCTCTATATGGTGTCCTTTTGCTCTTGCTTTTCTCTAGAAGTCTATCCATTATTTGGATAGGCTCGATTGCATTTTGCTTAGCCTCTTCCTTTGGCTATTTACAGTGTGAGGGGTCCTTGGTGCCCTCTTTGAGCTTGATTGTTTTCTTGCAGGCATTTCATTATCCAAACTAGGTAATATCATTAATGCTAGTAGAAAGTAGGGTTTGCTCTCAATTTATATTCTAGTGGCTACAATCACATGGTATCAGCCTAGCACACAAACTAATTAATGACCTCCAAAACATCCTAAGTAAACCAAAAGACTGAGCAGGTCCAGGAAGAAAAAACAGGAGACATCTACAACATATAGATATAAAGACTGTAAAAATCATTACAACCATTTACAACCATTACAACCATTTCAAACAGTTCAAACATTTCAAACATTCAAACATTACAAACATTACAAACAGGCAGCAGACAAGTAGAACACATCCATGAACACCAACTAGCAGTCAGGAGACACAATAAAAAGTCTTTAATTTTACAACACATGGATAGAGATAATCCCAGTTTTAACTAGGGAACTGTGACCATCCTAAACCAAACCAAGTCAAGAAATGCTAGAGAATTCCTGTAAGCCTGGCATTCTGAGAAATTGGCCAACAATAGGCACATAGACATAAACAATATCTACATACTGTACAAAAGAGACAATCAAAAAGCCAAAAAAGGAAACAAAAGAACCAAATACTTCTCCACCAGCAACCAACACCCAGATGAGCATACATTAACATAAAGTTTAACATCAAAACAACAATCAAGAAGTAAACAATAGCCCAAAGAACTACTGAACAAATTAACAATAAGCAGCCTAAACCAAAGAATCACCAAGAACACTGCCATCAACACTGGCAGGGCAAGTCACAAGAATATAAATTTCAATCCTTTTTGTCATTTTTGTATTTTATCAGTTGTTAACACCTTTTGTTAACAATGTCTGCTCTATTTCTCCTATGATTTTCATTTTCAGCAAATCTAATATTCCTGTGTTATGAAATATCTTACTCCAGCACATTTCAGCTCATGACTTTCATAATGTTAGTGTTCAAGTCTTACATTTCTGTTCTAACATCAGCAGTTTGCCTTGATTCATGTTTCTGACATTCCATGTACTAGTTGTCTATGCGTATGATATACACATACAGTATATACAAACTTGTATGTATAGACAAACATATACATGTATAAACATACACATACACACATGCAGACATATATATATTTCATAGAATTGTGTATCCTTTTTACTTTGATCCTGTCACAATATAAACACTTGTGCAACTTGTACTTGTCTTCCGCACTAAGCAGCTCAACTTTCATTGTCATACTGAGGTTGTCCTGAGCAGTGTTGTGTGAATACCCATTGCCATTTTCATTTCTGCAGATCATATTAACTAGATTCCTTGTCTTGTCCTTTTGAGAGTATACATTCTCAAATAGCATGGACTGTAGCATCATTGGGATCTGCAAGCCCTTCATCCCTAAATATCTTGCAAAAGATATTGATAAAAGAAAGCTATTACAGAAAAAAGTAGGATACTAATGTAACAAGTAAACAAATGCATGAAATGGAACTAGTTTAAAGGACACTATTAATAAAAGGCAGATATTGCAAACCACAAAAACTCCACAAAAACGTTTTTCATGTACCTGCCTTAATTGCTATTTAGTTCCTTTTCTTTCTTAAGGGGAATAATATATAGCCAAAATAAAAAGTAAGATGAGCATGCTTTTGAGAAGGTGTACTGTACTCAATCCTGTGCTTGTTCATTTTTCATAAAAAGCAACTGCATGAGACCCTACACTCTGGAAATAAGAATCTTAAATCTTTTGTTCATCAGATAATTTTTCTGCTGGAAATTGATCTTCTATTTTCTGTTTGCAAAAAAAGTATTGTTTAGGGAAGTGAGGTGGAAAGTTTTCACTTGGAAAACAGCATGAAAAGGAAATGAGTTAGACCTTTCTTCTTTTAAACTGGACTGGCCCCTGCACAAAATTGCTTGCATGAACAAAAGACCCTTTTAATTTATATATTGTGTTTATATCTCCTGATTTTTATTTTTTATTTTTTGGAACTCAAGGAGAAACACAAGGGTCTATCTTCATTTTATTTCATCTGCCAACCACAGCCTTATGAGATAGGTGGGTCAGAGAGAGGGATCCCCTAAGGAGAAGTCTGTGGTTAAGTGGGAACTTGGACTGAAATCTCCCCATTTCAAATTCAGTATCTTAATCTACAAAAACATCCTAGGAGAAAAAAATTGAAATACTTTTGCTGGTTTGTAGGAATACATTTGTTACAGTTTAACATAGTGTTGCAATGTTTTTATCAGCACATTTGTAAAGGCTTTTCCAAGTGGAAAACATTCTGACAGAGTTCATGATAATATGTTGCATTTATTTTAAAACTGTTTTTCCTCTTCGCTTTTTTTTTTCTCTCTTTTTAATTTAAGAGTAGGAGAAAACAGCCCTAGGGCATAAGCAGATGTTTCTGAGAAGTGATGCCTTCTGGGGAGAACAGAAAAGCTGTTGAGGTCATCAAAAGGTCAGCTGGAAAGAATTTGAAATACCAGAAATGGCATATTGATTTCTCACTTTTCTTATTAAAAAGAAACCTAATAAGTAAATTCATTTTTAATGTCTTCTCGTCAGCCATGTTGATTCTACATGCTAAGCTAAATGGTAGGGCAACATTATCTGACAAAGCTGTGAAGTGGAACTCATTTTCTTTTGCCTTTGGAGCAAAGCAAATTGTTGTAGCTCTGATGTCAAATGTTATTTCTAATGGTAGGGTTCCAACTACAGGAAAAATTAATCCAATGTTTAATGAACATTGTTTTTAAGCTAAGACAATCTCTCTAAATGCCACAGAAACACACTTAAAATATCCTCATTCTCACCAA
Source organism: Masticophis lateralis (assembly GCA_030761175.1). NCBI lineage: Eukaryota > Metazoa > Chordata > Lepidosauria > Squamata > Colubridae > Masticophis > Masticophis lateralis. The sequence continues at coordinate 44,267,066 of JAUDYJ010000005.1, read as the reverse complement.
AAGCCAAGTCTGTTTATTCGCCTATTGGCAATATCTAATAGCTTTACTGTGTCCTCACCACCAAATTAGAGGGCCAGCCACCCATACTTTAGCTGATATAAAATGATACTAGCATGAAATTTTCCACCCACATTGCTGATACCAGGTAAGAAAACTAGTTTTGCATACTTTGGTTCTGTCATCTGAATAAGGGAGAGGTGCACTAAGTGGTTTATGTTTCCATCATTGACTAAGGTTTTTAGGGCAAGGCCTTTGACTGAGTAGATAATTCCAGAATATGGACCACATTAAAGCTAAAAACACTCAATTACCCATATTTCTTTAATATATACATCAAATATATGCTCAGTAATATATAAAATGAACAATGATTAGAGAAGTAAAGAAGAGATTATCCTTGTCAGAAAAGCAGTGGGCAAATTAGATAAGATAAATAAATATAAGAATATTCATGGAAACAAGGATCAGAGTTATTGAAGCAATTGTTGTTCCCATAGCAATATGTAATATGAAAGCTGAATGATGAGAAAGAACAGATAAACACTGTCAAATTATGAATGTATAGATGATTATTGAAAACAGACCTATCAATCTTTTCTGGATCAATAAAGGTTGTCCATTGTTTAGGGCAATTGTTTAGGACAATTAGCAGCAAACTCAGAAACTCACATATGCAGAAACTTATAGACTGAAAAGACAGGCTGATATTTCAGATGTAGGACTAGAAATCTGTGAGTTTGATTTCTCCCTTACTTATGAAAGCTGGCTGGGCAACTTTGTGCCAGTCAATCTCTCTAGACAACCCACCTCCTACCCACTTATTACTGTGCAGAAAATAGGAAGTGGGAATACTGTATTGTGTGTACACCATCTTCAGTTATACAAAATAAAGCGGAGAGAGAGAGAGAGAGAGAGAGAGAGAGAGAGAGAGAGAGAGAGAGAGAGAGAGAGAGAGAGAGAGAGAAGGATGGTTGAACAGAGTCTACATACACACAAACACAGACACACAGAGAAAATGTGTGTGCGTGTGTGTGTGTGTTTAAATGTTTAGATGTGATCATATGATGTAACAAGATAATAGGAAAAAACTGTTATGTTTGGTATAACTAGAGAAAGTAAAAAAAATAGCAAGACAAGGGATACGATGGAATCAGCAAGATTTTTAAAAGGTATTTGGAACAGTAAGAAGTTATTACTGAAGACAGTCAACATAGCAAACATTGGTCATTCAATCACTTTTTAAAAAAATTAGATTTATATGCTGCCCTTCTCCAGAGACTCAGGGTGGCTTACAATGCATTAAGCAATAGCCTTCATAATTTTGTATATTTTATACAAAGTCAGCTTATTGCCCCCACAAACTGGGTCCTCAATTTACCTACCTCAGAAAGGATGGAAGGCTGAGTCAACCTTGAGCCTGGTGAGATTTGAACTTACAGTAATTGCAGACAGTTGAATGTTAATAACAGGCTTTAGTCTGCTGAGCTATCCAGCTTAACTCAAGTAAGATTTCATGGCATGTTGTCATTAAAATAGTGCTTAATGAATCGGTGAATTTATTTCCTACTTCTCCCATTTCTCCTCTCTAACATGTTTTTTTCATTCTGAATCTCACAGTACTTCAGAAGAAAACATAAAAATACATAAATCAAGTAGGCCATCAATTCCCACTTCATATAGACTGGGTCTGAACTGGTTCATATTGCAACTACCTAATGCTGTTCTAACTCCCCAATGCTGTCTCAACAAGTATTTGCATAATTAGGCAATGGACAAACAAAGACTGCAGTTTAACAAACCATCAAAAAGCATTGTCATACTGCTGAACTAAGAATTTCAGGAGACATACAGCCTACTAAATTTTCATTGTAATCAAAACCTTAGTCTATTCTTTGGGGAATAATTATGTTTTATTGCATATGACCCTGTTATTCTAGTACTATAAATATAATTGTTGCAAATCATTTTTGCCAGGAAACATGAGGTAAATTAAGAGCTATGGTGGCACAGTGGTTAGAAGGCAGTATTGCAGGCTAATTCTGCTGACTGCCAGCAGTTCAATTCTCACCGCCTCAAGATTGGCTCAGCCTTTCATTCTTCTAAGGTCAGAAAAATGAAAACACAGATTGTTGGGGGCAGTAGGCTGACTCTGTAAACCACTTAGAGAGGGCTGTAAAGCACTGTGAAGCGGTATATAAGTCCAGGTGCTATTGCTAAGAGCTATTGCTAAATTATAACATCTATTAATATAAACTAATATTACTTCATTCTAAATTCCTCTAACGGAAGTTTTTACAAAAATAAAAAATGATTTTAAAAAAGTCATGAATGTTGTAAGAATGCTGAAAACATGGTAACGCTGCCGGTGTAGACAATATGGAACTATTTCCATCTGAAAACTGGAGGCCGGGATATGGCTTCATCCCATCGGCCGAGGGGGCTGGACATCAGTTAATCACCGTGAGAGGGTGGCCTGGTGTCGAGGTCCCTGGAGGCCGAACCGAGATGACTTCATGTTGTACCTTGTCAACGGAAGGGCGTGGACCAGCCGCTGTGAGAGGGCGGCTTTTTGGACCTTGACCCCTGGACGCTACGGTTGGCACCGGTTCATTGCTGCCATTCACCCCAAGAAGGGGTTGATCAGCTAACCAACTACCGTGAGAGGGTAGTTGGATTTTATTTTTCTTGCTCCCCCGGATTGTGGTCGTCTTGGAATTTGGACTTTGTCCCCTGTGGTGAGAGGACAGTGGACTTGGCCCCGTGAACAGGTCTTTGGGACCCCACCATGTCTTCTTATTTCTTCTCTCCCTTGGACCTTTATGGACCCTCAGACTATGGTCATGTTAACCCGCTGAAATCAAGATGTACTCAGCAGCGGAGCTTCTTGGTCTGCGAGATTCCCCCCTCTCGCAGGCTTGGCCCTCCACTCTATCGAGGGCCTACCTCGATGACGGGTTTTGGAGCCCCGAGAGGTGGCATGCCGCAAAGAGGGGGTTGCGGGGTTTTTTAAAACTGTCTTTGTCTAATCTTTTAGGGGGATGGGGGAGGGGGGAGGGGAGGGAGGGCTATAGGCCGGGCTTGTCACAGGGGCCTGAAACGGGAGGCGGGGAACGGGGTGAGGAGGAGCTCGCTGTAGAAGGTAAAGAGTGTAACTCCATCAGAGCCATGGTTGGGAGGGGCAGATATGGCGGGAGCAGGGGGCCGTATCATGTATTGGGGGCACGTAGCCGCTGTCTCCAAGAGGTGGCGTGCCTCGGCCCTCAAGACTCTTCTCGCTCCCCGAGTTGTTCAGAGTTACGGCGTCCGGGCCTGAGGCTGATGCTGTGTAATGCCAGGTCCGTGGTTAATAAGGCCCCCCTCATCTGTGATCTTATTCAGGAGGGGGGTGCGGACCTGGCAGGTATTACGGAGACCTGGTTGGGCCAAGAGGGGGGGGTCCCCCTCGTAGAGCTGTGCCCGCCAGGTTTCCGAGCATTTCATCGACCAAGGGCCCAGGGCAGGGGTGGGGGGGTGGCGGTCATTATAAGGGAAAGTCTGGATCCAAGGGAGACCACTGTACCTCAGATAGCCGGATGTGAGTCGCTCCTGGTGAAGTGGGGCCATGGTGTGCGGGTGGGCTTGCTGATCGCGTACCTGGCTCCCTGCCACGTGACAGCGGCCCTGCCCGAGCTTCTCAACGTTATTGCCGAGGTGGCGGTTGATACCCCCAGGCTTCTGGTCATGGGGGATTTCAACCTGCCGTCTGTCGGTGAGGCGTCTGGGTTGGCTCGGGAGTTTATGGCTTCCATGACAGCCATGGACCTGACACAATTAATTCTTGGCCCCACTCACACAGGAGGACACACTCTGGACTTGGTTTTTGTCTCTGGTCAGTGGTTGAATGGCCTAGATGTAGGGGATATAGTTATTGAACCCCTGTCATGGTCGGACCATTCTCTCCTGAGGCTAGACTTTCTGACCGCCGAACCCCACCGCAGGGAGGCGGAACCGATTAGGTGGTTCCGCCCCAGGCGCCTGATGGACCCTGATGGGTTTCAGAGGGAGCTTGGGCCAATGCCCGAAACTCTGGCTCATGACTCGGTCGAGGACCTGGTGGCCGCCTGGGATAGGGCGGCCGCCAGTGCCCTGGACCGAGTCGTGCCTTTGCGGCCTCTGACCCGGCGCCGAATCTGCCCGGCTCCTTGGTTCTCTGAGGAGTTGAGGGAGATGAAGCGCCGGAAAAGACGCCTAGAGAGTGGTTGGAGGCTGAGTCGATCTGAATCCGACCGAACACTAGCTAGGTCCCATCTTAGGACCTATTTGGTGGCGATAAAAGCGGCAAAGCGTAATTACTTTTCCGCTCTTATTGCATCGGCAGATAACCGCCCAGCCGCCTTGTTTAGAGTGACCCGCTCCCTCCTACATCAGGGAGCGCGGGAGGACCTCTTGCAAGGGCGGGCTGAGGATTTTGCACAGTATCTGCACGATAAAATCGCTCAGATTCGGGAAGGCTTGGACTCTGACTGGGTAGATTCCAGCGAGGTGACTGAGGCTGGTCTTGAGAACGTTATCTGGGATGAGTTCGATCCTGTAACTCCCGAGGACGTGGACAGGACTTTGAGGAGTCTAAACGCAACCACATGTTTATTGGACCCGTGTCCTTCCTGGCTGGTACTGGCCACTCGGGAAGTTACACGAGGCTGGCTCCAGGGGATTATAAATGCTTCTTTGAGTGAGGGTTTCTTGCCTGCCGCCTTGAAAGAGGCGGTGGTGAGGCCCCTCCTCAAGAAGCCTTCTCTGGACCCGGCTGTTTTGGCAAATTTTCGTCCTGTCTCCAACCTTCGCTTTGTTGCGAAGGTTGTTGAGAGTGTGGTTGCGCGCCAGCTCCCACAGTACCTGGAGGAAACTGTCTATCTAGATCCGTGCCAGTCCGGTTTCAGACCTGGGTACAGCACGGAGACGGCATTGGTCGCGTTGGTGGATGATCTCTGGAGGGCTCGGGACAGGGGATGCTCCTCTGTCCTGGTCCTATTAGATCTCTCAGCGGCTTTTGATACCATCGACCATGGTATCATGCTGCGTCGGTTGGGGGGTCTGGGGGTGGGAGGCACCGTGTTACGGTGGTTCTCCTCCTATCTCTCCAACCGATCGCAGTCTGTGTTGGCAGGGGGGCAGAGGTCGACCTCGAGGCGCCTCGTTTGCGGGGTGCCACAAGGGTCGGTCCTATGGAACGAGCTGCCTCCAGAAGTTCGTTTGATCCCGGACCTCCGCACTTTCCGAAAGGCCCTTAAGACCTATTTATTTCAACAAGCCGGCCTCGCTTGATTGTTTTAATGGGGTTTTAACAAAATTTTTCTTATTGATTCCTGGGGTTTTAAATTGGGTATTTTAATGGGGTTAGAATTTTATTTGGAACGCCAATGAATTTAATTGAATTTTATTATTCTTTTAATGTTTGTATTATATGTGTTTTAAATCTGGTTGTTCACCGCCCTGAGTCCCCCTCCCGGGGAGAAGGGCGGTATATAAATTGAAATAATAAATAAATAAATAAATAATATAACTGGAAAAGTGTTAAAATATAGATTTGTTTTGCCTATGTAGTGACCACAAAATTTGCTTAATGTACTTTAGGTTTGCATCTATGTCTGACAATTGAAAGAGCACAGTTATTGTTCCCTGATAGAAAGGGATAGGAAGAAAAGCAGCAAAACTATAGGGCATCCATTTTCAAGTATTGCTGTGAAGAGATTTAGCAGAATTCTAAATTAAAGAGTCATTGATGAGCAAAACTGGGAAAGTGCAAAGCGGTTCATGCCAGGCCAAGTCTATGCAGAAAAGACTTTTGTTCATCCATAGAATATTGAGAAATACATGTGAGAAATGCTATTGTGTTCATTTAGAGAAAGCATATGATAAAGCAGTAAATTATGGAAAATATTGTAAAGTAGTGGCCAAAATTGTGTAAACCTTGTGTATTTTTGAGGTTTGATGGCTAATAACACCATTTTTTGGGGGGGGGGACTTTCAAGATGATCATATTCCTCTGCTGGACTGGCCTGGAAATAGCCCAGACCTTAACTCAATTGAAAATCTACGGAGCCGACTAAAGAAATTTATTAGTCAGAAGTGATCTAGTAATTTTGTTGTTGTTAACGGCGAAGTTGTGTCTGACCCATCGCAACCCCATGGACAACGTTCATCCAGGCTTTCCTGTCCTCTACCATCGTCTGGAGTCTATTTAAGCTGGAGTCCATTTAAGCCCATTTATCTACTGCTTCAGTGACTCCATCCAGCCACCTTGTTCTCTGTCATCCCATTCTTCTTTTGCTCTCAATCTTTCCCAGCATTGGCATGTCTCCAGTGAGTCCTTCCTTCTCATTAGTATTTGAGTTTAATCTTCAGGACCTGGCCTTCTAAAGAGCAGTCAGGGTTGATCTCCTCTAGGACTGACCGGTTTGATCGCCTTGCAGTTCAAGGTACTCACAGGAGTCTTCTCCAGCACTATAGTTCAAAGGCCTCAATTCTTTGGTGCTCAGCCTTTCTTATGGTCCAACTTTCACAGCCAAACATTGCAATAAAACCCAGTTAATAGAAGCAATCATTCAATCTTGGTTTCACATTATAAAAGCTGCAGAACTAAAAGACTTGGTTCACTCCATGGGAAGAAGTTGTAAGGCAGTAATTCATGCTAAAGGTTACCCAACTAAATATTAACTGAAGTGATAATTTTTATATATCTCCTTTTTTCTTCGGTGATAATTTTTGTATATCTCATTTTTTCTACATGTTTTACTTTTCTTCTTTATACTGTAACTGCTATTCTAATCCTTCATAAAAGTTATTGCGTTACATTCTTGATTAAATTATCTTTCCATTGATATATAATTTTATGGTACTACTAAAAAAAAGTGGTGTTATTAGCTAGTTTTAGAAAATACACTTTTCCCAAAAGATTTCCACAATTTTGGCCAATACCGTACAATATTCATTTAAGGTTGGTTGATAAATATGCCAAAAATAGCAGCATATGGTAGAAATAACATAAGTATAGGAATAAGAAGAATTCTCAGTAAATGGTTTCACAGTGAGCAAGGTTTGTATGCAAGTATATATTAATGTTGAAAGTATCTTCCCACGATAATTAAGAGTTGTTTTTTTTTTCTAGATTTGGTGATTCATCTGTCCCATTTTGGCATCCACGTATAATTGGAAGGGTAGGCATTTTGCTCAGTCCTTTTGTCTACTTTTTGGAGCTTACTTGTATTCTTTCATTTTATAGTTTTTATAATCATATCATATCAGATCTCCTCTTTAACCTGGATTCTTTTTAATTGAATAAACCTCAGGTTAAATTGATTTTCCTAACACAACAAAGAAAACTAAAAATGTTCCTTCAGAATGAATTATTACTGAAAAAGTTGTCAGTAAATTGAAAATACAGCATATGAAAGTCTCTTTTGGGGAAAGAAAAACTTGAAAACAGATGGTATTAGATTCTTTTATCTCAAATAATATAATATAATATAATGATGGTACAGTTGTTTAGTATGAAATTTTATAGAGATGGGGGTTCAGTGGCTTAGTGGTTAAAGACATTGATCCTGTCAGACTGAATTTAAGACCCAAGAGCGATGCAACAGGCTGAGATACTATTACCTGCCCTAGCCCTTGCCCACCTAGCAGTTCCAAAGCATGCAGATGCAAGTAAATAAATAGATACCACTTGGGTGGGAAGGTTTTGTGCAGCTCGGTGTTCCATGTGCCTCAGTGTGTAGTCATGATGGCCATATGACCACAGAAGCATCTTTGGACAAGGCTGGCTCCTTGGTTAAGAAAAATGATGAGCACTCCGCCCTAGAATCAGACATGACTGGATAGGGAAAAGCTTTACTGTTACCCTTTTTTATTGATATATCTGAGCTTTTCTGGAAAGTGTAAATTGGAAGAAATTTTCATTGTGCATTAAATATTATGGCAGGCAACTGGGATCAGTAATTTTCATAGTCAGGTAGAGAGAATCCAACTTCGTCTTGCTTCTTAATACTACCAGAGTGACTAGCTTCACTATTTAATGGGGTGAAATATAATTGCCCATGGGTTTAACAAAAAAGTAATATTAGCATTTTAAAATGGATTAGTTGATTTTGCTTCACAAGACAGGATAGTGTAGGAAATAGGATGTACCCCAATTTTCATTATTAGGGAACTACGTATTTCCCAATTATTCTAGTCCATAAAGGTAATGTTGTGGGATTTTAGAAGTTGCAATTCAACAGTATTGACAGGCCACTGATTCCCTAACTTTGCTATACTTGGAAGTGAATCCAGTTCATTTTTTATGTGACTACACATAATATTGGACTGTTACACTGAACAGATATTACCACCTTCTGCCAAATAACTTTCCACTATGTGCATGTAGCCATTTGACAGCTAATTTTATCTTCCTGTCAAGTGGTCAGAAAAATGTATATTACACACCAGATACAGATTTCTGGAAGTTGTTAGATCATTTAAAATCCATATAGTCTTTTCACAAGAAGTAAATGATTTACAGTATAATGCATTTGCATATTATTAGCCATATTTACACACTTTATTCCTATGCCAAAGCAACTCAGTGCCATTTATTACAAAACAGCAGTAAAATACATGATAAAACAATAAAAACAATAGAAAACAACAATCTAAAACAATATTAAATAAAACAGACATTAGAAAGTAAAGAAGAAAAACAGTTATTCCAACATTCATACCTGGAAAACCTGGGTGAAGAATTCAGCAAGCCCTTAAAAGTTACTAGAATAACTAGTAACTCTAGTTGTATTGTAGAATTGTAGAATGAACAACCGGGTTATAAGTTAACAAACAACACCTCCAGGACTGTCAGCCCAGCTTTCCAAGGCAGGGACTTTGTCTATCCAATACCAGCTACTCCGAAAGCCTTTCTCTTGCCCCTATTAAACATGAGAGAAGTTCCCTGAAGATGGGCTCCAGCACAAGTGTGAAAGCCCAAAAAACTAACTCTCTAGTCCCAGTGACTGACCCAGATTGGATCAGAGTACATGTATATTTGCCTTCATTCCTATCATACCTAGAATTTAGTGCTATGCCACTATCTGATTACAGATTATGGCTGTCTACCTATGGAAAGAAGAAATAGAAGCATAGTTCTTTTTCTGGATCACAATTAGCAGAGGGCAGGCTGGTTCTTGCCATTCCCTTTGAGGATACAGGGACTCTCTTGCCCAACTACTGAAAAAGTTGCTATCTCATGCATCTGTGCAGAGGAATGAAGAAAAGCCATAGTGGACCAGCACCAAAAGTTGCCCTTATATTAACCTTCATTGCTGTTCCAGAGGGAGCTTGGGTAAAACTCTTTTGATATCTCCCCACCTCTCACATTCTAGCTCTGTATCAAAGGGACTTGCTAAGGAACAGAACAGAACTCCAAGTAATGTTGGAGACATTGATTGTTTTATTGATGGAAGTCAATTCTTTTCTAAGAATGACCTGCATTGCTTTAATGTTGTATTTTCAATGCAGAGTACAGATGCCTCTGTTGTTCATTGCAACTGCTTAGCATTCGTTTCATTGCTAAGAGGCACAAAGAATCCAGGCAACCAACACAAACCCCTAAAGATTTTAAAGACTCCCTTTTGACATAATATCATTCAAGATCAAAATCAGTAGCAGCAGGAGAATTTTTTATGTAACCATCCTGCCTAATGTTTGGACCAGTGATGGTGAACCTTTTCAGCACTGAGTGCCAAAAAAGGAGCATGCGTGCGCGCACCTGGGCCACAATCCAGAAGAGGAGCTGCCTGGGGCGCTTGTGTGCACCCAAAAATGAACTTCCGGTTTCAGCTACTGAACTTCTGGTTTCAGACACCTAGTCTTCTGGCACGCATGTGCACGCAACGATCAGCTGGACAGCACGCATGCTCACGCAGGAAAACAGAAGACCAGCTCTTCTAGTTTCTGGAACTGCTGCATGCAAAAAGGCCAGCAGATCGTCCCACGCACATGCGCACCAGAAACCTGGAAGAAGAACGGGCGACTCTACATGTGCCAGGCAACATGGCTCCATGTGCCACTTCGGGCACACTTGCCATAAGTTCACCATCATGGGTATCAACAATATCAGTGATAATGAGTCCAGTTGGAACTTAGATATTTGCCCAACTGTGCCATATCAGGCCCATACAAAAAAACACAAAAAACAATCTGCTACTGCTTAGCTACTAAAAATATAAGATAACCCCCATTCAGATATTGTTCTGATGTATGATTTACTTTTTATATAAATGTCATTAAAAGTTTTATAAAGAACATAAAACTAACACAAATGAACAAAGAGTAAAAGATCCAAAAAAAGGAAGAAAGAAGAAAGAAAAATGGTAAAAATACCAAAAGAAATAGAAAGCTTCTGATTTGTTCTATAGCAAACATAATTGAATTACAATATTAACTCTTACTCTATGATTACCAAACCTATTATCTATTTTTTTCCTAATCATCAAAACCACAAATCATGACTGCATTTTTTCATGCAAAAAGCTTAGGAGTCAGCCATAAGTATAGTTTTTTCTCTTTAAAAAACATGTTTATTTAGCCATTTGTGCAAGTCAGCATCTTCACCAGCCATTCCTCCATTGTGAGTAATGTCGAACCTTTCCACTTCTGAGCATATAATAATTTTGTTGTGGTTACAATATATGAAAACAAACTTTCATAGCTTTTTTAAAAAATTCCTGTCCATTAGTTCCAAAAGAAATGTCTCTTGTTTCAGTTGTACTTTAACCTTTAAAATCTTCTGAATTATTGTATGTCTTTGTATCCAATGTTTTTACCTTTCTTGCAAGTCCATCAAACATGGTAAAATGATCTTTTATGTTGTTCACATTTCCAACAAAGATTCAAAGTACCTTTATATAAGCTGCTTTGAAAGAGGCGATGGTGAGACCTCTCCTCAAGAAGCCTTCCCTGGACCCGGCAGTGTTGGCTAATTATCGTCCAGTCTCCAACCTTCATTTTGTTGTGAAGGTTGTTGAGAGTGTGGTTGCGCGACAGCTGCCTCAGTACCTGGATGAAGCGGCTTATCTAGATCCATTCCAGTTGGGTTTCAGGCCTGGGTACAGCACGGAGAAGGCATTGGTCGCATTGGTTGATGATCTCTGGAGGGCTCGGGACAGGGGTTGCTCCTCTGTCCTGGTCCTGTTAGACCTCTCAGCGGCTTTTGATACCATCGACCATGGTATCATGCTGCACCAGTTGGAAAGGTTGGGGGTAGGAGGCACCGTGTTGTGGTGGTTCTCCTCCTTTCTCTCCAACCAGTCACAGTCTGTGTTGACAGGGGGGCAGAGGTTGACCTTGATGCCCCTGGTATGTGGGGTGCTGCAAGGATCAGTCTTCTTGCCCCTTCTGTTCAACATTTATGTGAAGTCGCTGGGCGAGATCATCCGTGGTTTCGGGGTGAAGTGCCACCAGTACGCTGCTGACACTCAGCTGTACATCTCCACCCCAGATCACCCCAATGATGCCCTCAAAGTGATGTCCCAGTGCCTGGAGGCCGTGCGAATCTGGATGGGGAGAAACAGACTCAGACTCAACCCATCGAAGACTGAGTGGCTGGGGTTTCCGACGTCCCGATATAGTCAGTTGGTGCCATCACTGACTATTGGGGGTGAGTTGCTGGCCCCCACGGATAGGGCTCGCAACTTGGGCATCCTCCTGGACTCACGGCTGTCCTTAGAAGGGCATTTGGGGGCTGTGGCCAGGAGGACTTTCTATCAGATCCGCCTGATTCACCAGTTGCGTCCCTTTCTGGATCAGGACTCATTGCACACAGTCACTCATGCCCTCGTCACCTCTCACCTGGACTACTGCAATGCTCTCTACATGGGGCTCCCCTTGAGGAACACCTGGAGGCTCCAGCTGGCCCAGAATGCTGCGTGGGTGGTTATGGGAGCGATGTGGCACTCCCATGTGACCCCCCTACTGTGCGAGCACTGGCTCCCGGTGGCCTTCCGGGTGCACTTCAAGGTCTTGGTTGCCACCTTTAGAACGCTCCATGGTTAGGACCTGGATACTTAAGAGACAGCCTCCTGCCACCAGTAGCCTCTTACCGACCAGTACACTCCCATAGAGAGGGGCTCCTCAGGGTGCCGTCGGCCAAACAGTGTTGACTGGTGGCCTCTGGGGGAGAGCCTTCTCTCTGGGGGCACCTGCCATTTGGAATGAGCTCCCCCCTGTGATATGGAGGATCCCAGATTTACGCACTTTCTGCCGCGCTCTCAAAACATTTTTATTCCAGCAGGCTGGCCTGTCTTGACTCTCCCTTTTAAATCAGGCTTTTAAGTTTTATATAAATTGAGTGTTTTAAATTTGACTTAAGTCTAAATTATTTAATATATTTTAATAGTCTTTTAACTTTTGTATGTTGTATTTTATTTAAGGCTGTTCACCGCCCTGAGTCCTTCGGGAGTAGGGCAGTATATAAATTTAACAAATAAATAAATAAATAAATAAATAAATAAATAAATAAATAAATAAATAAATAAATAAATAATATATAGACATATTTTCTGCTGACAAATCCCAATGATACACAAGAGCCATGGTGGCACAGTGGTTAGAGTGTAGTACTGCAGGCTACTTCTGCTGACTGCCAGCTGCCAGCAATTTGGCAGTATGAATCTCACCAGGCTCAAGGTTGATTCAGCCTTCCATCCGTCCAAGGTCAGTAAAATGAGGACTCAGATTGTTGGGGGCAATATGCTGATTCTGTAAACCATTTAGAGTGGACTGTAAAGCACTGTGAAGTGGTACATAAGTCTAAGTGCTATTGCTATTTCATAAAAAAATCTCTCTAAGGCTAAGACAAAGCAAATTTCAACTACATATTTTCTCATTGATCCATGATTTTATCCCATTTCATCATACATTATTTCACTTGTTCTTCAGCCTTATATTTCAACAAATCTTTATACATTTTAGCAATAAGATCATCATCATTGTTACATGTTTCAAACTCAGTCTTACTTTGTTCAAAGCCATAAGATCTTTTATCCATCTTAAAACTTTCCGATACTTTTTATATAAGAAAACCATCTACATGGATATCCCTTTGTTCAAACCTTCTCTTGATTTCATACCTTTTGAAATTCTAGTACATCACGGCAAGTTACCCACTTCTGTTTACTTATCATTTCCTATCTATAAAATGTTTCTTGTGCTGAAAGCACAAGGATGGTCTAAGGCAAAATCTAAAATTGTATTTATTCCATATGCTAAATAATCCTAAACACTAAACAAAAGTGGCAGACCTAATGTGTCAGTGGTTAGACTACCTTTAGCAAAGTGGACAATTTATGACTTGAGGAGCAAGTCATAAATTGTAACCCCTGGCCCACTTTAGGTCTCTCAATTCCCCTTTCTAATTTTCAGAGCCCACTTTCAACATTATTGCTGAATACTGATGGTTATTCTGCCATTTTCAAGTGATTGACATATGATAACTGCAGAATAGGCCCTAATATTAACAAATAATATTAATATCATTCAAACTGCCCAGAATATTATTGGACTCCAGCTACCAGCCCTGGACAACATCTTCGAATCTCACTGTTTGAGGAAGTTGCATAACATTCTCAGAGACTCTTCCCATCCTGCTTACAATCTTTTTGGACTGTTGTCTTCTGGCAGATACAGAACAATTAAAACTCGGACCACCCATTTTCTGAATAGTTTTTATCCCAGAGCTATAATTGCACTCAACAATGAACTAAATGGCCACCATCAGTGAACTGTTGGACAGTATTACTTGGTCTGTTGTGTGGGTGTTTGGGTGGTTTTAGGGATGGCGAATTGTGGTGGGTGGGAATTGTTTGGGGATTATGTGTGTGGGACCTGGTCTTTGGGTGTCAAGTAAATTTCGTTGTATGTGTATACTGTGTATACACATACAATGACAATAAAGTTTATTTATTTATTTATTTAATATGGCTATCTTACATTTAAAGACAAACCACTGAAATACTCTAGACCGCCACAATACTTTGAAACTCTCATGAAAAAAATAGTATTCTTATAGAGCAAAAGGTTATTTACCCCATCTTAAAAGAACATAAAATGACTTTAAAAGATTTGTTAAATGCTGTTTTGTTATTGCTGTTTGCTTGTGTTTCTATTTCCAAGCTGAAATTGCCAGGGAGATTAATTCCATTGTTCTCTTATCTTTAATAGGGCATGATACATTTTTAAAAGATTATCAGTGTTATGGCTCCAGTTCTTCCATATTCTTCTTTAAACATTTCATGACTTCAATGGACAGACCATATGATGTACAAACAAAAGTGATAAATCTCGACAGCTGCTATTTCTCAATGAAGTCATTTCTGGACATGGTTTTTTAAGCAATAGGACAATAGTAGTGAGGGGGGTTAACTCTTCCTGAACCACTAATTATCTTCTACAATTTGCCTTCATCTTTATTGTCATCTACACATTTCTAACACATAAGTTTTCTCCTTTGGGACACTGCAACAAAAATGGAGTGGGGAAGGGAAGATTCAAGTTTATTTATCCATTACAATTCTCTGATTTCCAAAACGTCCTCATTTTTTTTAAAAAAAGCATGGTATGTAGAATAAGGGCTGTGTAATCCTTCTAAAAGATGCTTAGCAACTTTCAGAAGTATGTGAAATATTTTTTAATCAATCAAACTGCTACATGTCTTTCCAAGTTCACAAAGTTGCTTTGTCAGCTGTTCCTTACTGTCTTGACATGTCCACATACTACCACTTCAGGTAAAGATAGCTGGGATCTTGGGAGTTTGGTCAACCAGTATGGTGTAGCAACTAAGGTGCTGGGATAGAAACTGGGAGACCAAGAGATCTAGCTCTCCTTTAGGCATGAAATCCAGCTAAGAAATTTAGATCAATCATTTTCTTCATCCCAGCCCATTACAGAAGGCTGTTGCTGTGAGGAAACAATAGTCAGTATGAACACTGCCTTGAGTTGACTAAGAATAAAGGCGGGATAAAAATTAAGTAGGCAAAACCGTGTAGTCAGTTTGATGAAATCTTATGAAGCACTTCTTTTGAAGAATTTGTACTGCTATATTTGTTATGAAACATGTATGTAATATACAGGGGTGGGTTCTAAAAATTTTTACTACTGGTTCTGTGAACATGGCTTATCTTGTGGTCATGGTTTGAGGGCCATGTGACAAACAATTCTTTAGGATTTAGCAGAGGTACTGGTCTACCAGGCTTTTAACTGCTTGCAGAGCCGTACCCGTCTACCCATTTGTTCTTGGAGCATACCAGTCTACTCATTTGTTTTTGGAGCATTCCGGTTTACCCATTTGTTTTTGGAGTGCACTGGTCTACCACCATACTGGGTTTTACCACTGATCAGCTGTACGGCGGCCCTTTGAAGTGCCACGTCAAGAGTTTAAACAGTTTTTTGCCACTCTGCCACCACTGAGAGCATCGGAAACAGCTTTCAGGCAGCTTGGCCTCAATTGCCAATCTACCACCACTGAGCGGTTTACAAGAAGTGGAAAGGTTCTAGCCGATCAGTTCGGAGGCTTCTTGGTTTCTCAATTTAAAGCTAAGGTGTCTTGGTTTTTTCTCTCTTTCTCTCTTCTTTACCAAGTGAGCCCTGATTTTTTCCTTCTAGCCGATCAGCTGGGACTCAGGAGGCAGTGAATAGATTGGGGGCGGGGCCAGGCAGAGGTGGTATTTACCGGTTCTCTGAACTATTCAAAATTTCCACTACTGGTTTGCAAGAAACAGGGAGAACTGGTAGCAACCCACCACTAGTAATATATTCTCTGATCTCTGTGAATTAATTTCTGAAATTATTTTTAAGTTATTTTATTTAAAATTGATAGCTGTACCCTATCAATTTTGTCTAGCACAACATCATTTGAATGAAACCCAAATTGGTTCTCATTATGACTTCATACTTTCTAACTTTAAAAAATGTTGAAATTTGCATAAAATAAAAATGGTAATGATAAAAACATCTTTTCCTAAGAATCCAGAAATGTGTATATTTAAACAAATAAATTGTTTGAGAAACTATTGAAATTACTCAACACTAATCCTTTTTTTAAAATGATATTAGACAAATATCAGTGGCAGTGAGGTTATTTATAACCGCTACATTGTATATATTTTGTACAATTTTGTAAACAAATCTAACTCTGCTCAGACCATAGTAATATGTGAATCTACCCAGTTATCAAAAACAGATAAACACAAAATTTAACATTACTGATGTTATAGCAATAATCAGGATCATCTTCCTGCAGCTTCTAAGCTAGCAATTGCATTTTTCACTGGATAAAGCAATATTATTTTCACATTGCTCTCTAAAATATTTTGTACAACAGGATCAAAAACTGCAAAACAGAATGACTTGTTAGCTTCCCTTTAGCAAACCCAGCATGCGGTTATATGGTCAGGCTCCAAGAGTCTGAAATAAGGATTTAATTTTAATGTAATGAGATGGGTTCCGGATCCTAATTAAATATAAAATTGATGATTAAAATATATTTAGCTTTAACAACTGTACCATAAGAGATGCATTTATTACAAAGCTGTTGAACCTCAGTGGCTGTCTTCTCAATCAATTAGCAGCTATTTCATGTTCAATAACTGAAGCCAGCCCAGTTTAATTAAACATAAAGTTCAGGCTATGTACCACTGTGTGTAATGTAGTTGCTCCCTCCCCATTCCAATGTCTTTTTCTCTTCTCTTTTCTTTTCATCATAAAAAAACCCTTCACATTACTGATTTTCTTTTGGACAAAATGTGGTTTAACTTGCTAGATTTGCTTTGAAAGAAGAAGTAGCCCTAAATAATTGCTATTGGTAGTTAACTCGATCAAACAGCAAGATGTCTGCTCTGCACTGCCATGTCTATTGCTGATAAAATTGTGGGTGGGATGATATGCTTAATTAACCCTGTAATTCTTAACATGAGGGCTAATTAGCATATAAATTAGGATTTCCTTTGGATTATGTGCCTAATGCAGTAGTCTCTTCTATGCAATTTTGTTCTTTGGCAGAATGAAAGTGCAGCTTGCTCACATGGATGGATTGCATTAATATTCAAATAATGATAGCATTTATTTCTGCTTTGAAACCAATCATTTCTTCCATAGTAACCTACCATCTGGAAAATATATGTCTTTTAGCTTGAATTGACTAGCAAACTTTGCATTATTATTAAAATCCAGCAAAATTGAAGTATACATTTTTTTTCCATTGGTGCCTAAAATTAGAAAATGTAACATTTAAAACATTATTTTCAAAAGAAAACTCTTCTCATGCTGTTGAAAAGAGACACACCTTCTTGAGTCACAGGTCAAAAAAACAAAAATTTGGAGGTGGGGGAGGTTAATACACAGAATTTTTTGATGAATGAAAAGGCATTGAGCTAAAAAGAGGAATCCACTACATCTCATGTCAAATTGGCATTTTCTCAATGCTAATCCTCTAGAAGGTTTTTAAGTGCCCAAATCTTTTTTTTGTTTTGGTCCTTCTTTCTTTCTAGAGAAGGGTTCAGTACAACAAATTGATTCATAGTCTGATCCTGAGAACTGGGAGAATAGAAACTGCCACACATGTGGCAACAGACTCATAGCAGAGCACAGAAATGGGTAAGAATAGAGTAGAAGAAATGAGGTTATTTGTGTAACATCCAAATAGCCTTGCAATTCTTACAAAGTTAGGTGCATCACATTTTATATACTTAATTAACAGCTCTTATATTAATACAGAATTCTACTGTAGATGTGTCCTTTCAGGTTAATGTTTGAAAAGCTGCCACAGTGGCATGCATCAGTTAGGCTGGGGAAATTTTCTCATAGTGTTGCATATATAGTGTCATGCTGCATCATACTACAAGTCTGAAACTACTGTAACCCAAATGCCATGCTTTCATCATCAATTGCTTTTATATACTGTAAGAAGCAGTGGTGAAATTCAAATTTTTTTACTACCGGTTCTGTGGGTGTGGCTTGGTGGGCGTGGCTTGGTGGGTGTGGCAGAGGAGGGATACTGCAAAATCCCCATTCCCTCCCCACTCCGGGGGAAGGATATTGCAAAATCTCCATTCCCACGCCACTCTGGGGTCAGCCAGAGGTGGTATTTGCCGGTTCTCTGAACTATTCAAAATTTCCACTACCGGTTCTCCGAACTGCTCAAAATTTCTGCAACCAGTTCTCCAGAATCTGTCAGAACCTGCTGGATTTCACCCCTGGTAAGAAGTAGCATCCATTTTCTGCTAGTTAGCTGTTATCACTAGTAAGCAGCATATTAATTTATAAATAAAGCCTGTTTTCTCTCATTGGCTTTCCTAAATTCTCAGCAGAGCATGCTTGATTGAAATTATTTCTTGAATTCACAGAGTTTCACCATCTTATTGATATTAACTAGTCCTAAGCACATGGTTAATTCATCATAGCAGTTCACAGAGATGTTGAGCAAGATGGGATACATTGTATCCAGGACAATTCCCAAGGAACTGAACAATAGCATCCCCAAACTTTCTTCCATAGTGCCCAAATAATCAGGAGCAGAATCATCACAAAGTTATATATAACTCCTCTTTCCCTAAAATGCTCCAATAGGTAGTAACAAACTCTACAAAGAAATTCAGGCATATCAACAGGCCATGTTTCCTTCTCCCTGTACAAATAATTCTTCCACACTATAAATGAGCTCTCTGGATGAAGCTTTGAGGGATAGCTACAGATTTAGTTATTTGCATATTTATTATGCCCTCCCCAGGCTGTGCCAACTTTATTATCCTAATAGCTCTGTAAACAAGGTCACTATGAGTTCCATTTACAAATGGGTAATTGAGACATTGCAGCAGTAGCCACAACTTTAATTTATGCATAAAACCCCAATAACAGCCAGGTGCGAAATCATTATTTAGGAATACAAACATGGAGTTGTAGAACTAAATGCATCAGAGCATAGATTTATCTCAAGAATTTGCTTTTTGGTTTTTTGCAAACAAGTCTTTCCAAAAGAAAGCTTCCATGAAAGATTCTGGCTAAGGAAAGTGGTTTAGAAATCAGAATGGAGCAAACATTACTCTGAAATTATTACAAGAAAGAGTTTCAGAGATCATGTGAACCCATGTGAATTTTTACAACTAAGCTAAAAGCCCATGAACATACTGAATTCTCAGGCAAAAAATACCATTAATTACAACATTAAAACAAATCATAGAATTACTTTATAGCCTTGACTATGATTTGATAAAGGCATTTATTTTATTTATAAATTTTATTTGGTGGTATCAAAGATATCAATGGTGTTCCCCAGATGAATGAAAAGAAAAAGGAAAAAGGATTTTCAGAGTTAATGCTAGTTGACTAGATAGTACAAAAACTAAGATATGTAGACTTCAGTCTGCAAAACACAAGATGCCACTAACACATCCAAAAAGTATTCTGACCAGTTGCTCTACTTTGTAAAAGATGGACTGAATCATTTTTCCAAACAAGTGTCTGAGTTATGATTAGTTGGTTATTTGCCACAAATATTTTAAGAAGATGATTTTAACCAATGGAGGAAATGCAAACAATCTGGACCCTACTCATGGGTAATCTTACATTTATTAGTCTCACTCCTTGAGCTCTGCTCCTTTGCCTGGAATAAAATGAATTATTGAGCTATTGTTCTCATGTTCACAAAAATGGAACTTCTGTATGAATAGAGAACCAGTAAGTCTGAGATTATCTGTGAAACAATCTTTGCAAAGCAGACATATATCACCACCAATTCATCTCTATTTCACAATTTCACAGTGTTCTCAATTCACCTTAATTCCTAATTGGAAACCTATTTTTACTCCACAACTGAATGACTCCTATTGAACAGAATTTTCTTTAAAACTATCTACTGCACACATAAGCAGTTAAGCAGACAATCTTAATTCAGGTTATCTTCAGGTTATCTTCCCTAAATCCTCAGAAACAATTCCAAAGTCACCTGTAAAATGTTAAAGAAGAAAAGGTGAATATTAGTGCCTTGCTGAATGGTTGCACGTCTGCAGTAATGAAAATCCCCCATCCCCACTTCACAAGGGAAAGAAAGAAAAGAAGGGGAAGAAAACTGAAGCCTAATGCTTAAGTATCCTGGCTGTTCCCCTTCTGAAGAATAGGAAGGGATGCTTGCCAATTTCACCTCTTGTCTTGTGTTCTAAGCAATTGAAGGGAAGCTATAGAGCTTGTAAACTAGAATTTACCTTGCAGGATCCAAAGCTCAGAAGCTAAGATTAAGAAAAGCAGTAAGAGTTTCCTTCAGTGGCAAAATGCAGTCCCAGTGTGACTTCTACCTCAAAAATTGCTTTGCTGCAGTTTCAATTCTATTGCAGCCAACTGAAAATAAATCAGTTCAGTTTCCCAATAGAGTATGGCATTAGAAAGTAGAGGCTTGAAACTGCTTCAAGCTCATGCAGCATGCTGAAGGAAGATCCTTGAGCTAAGCAAGTTCTTCTGAAATATAAAGCAGTTTGAACTTGGCCCATTGCCCAGGACACCCACCAATTCCCAGGTATCAAAATGGATGTCATCTTCTTCTCACTCCTAACTCATTGCAAATGCTCTCTGCATCCATTCAGTATTGCCAGCTGACCGAGGCACTTCATTCAGTCAACCTTTAATCTCCCAGTGGGCACCCTTTTGGTTTCTATCCAGTGGTACAAAGCTTTGCTTCCTTTTTTAAAAAAAAATATCTTTAAGTTGCAATATAGGTACATTGAATCTTTTTCCCTATGAAATACTATGCATATGGATATTATCAGTTTTCCAGGTCATGATTGTCCCAGAGATGCTTTTTTCAAAAGGCAACTGGACTTTGTTTTTCCTTGAAGCATTTCTTCAGTTCAGTTCTGTGAAGTACATCCTTGTGCAAAGTTTTCACATACCTACACAGGAACAGAGGAATAAAAGAAACGTGTTTCCCTGATCATCAGAGAAAAGATGACACCATAAGGGCAAATTGGCTTAAGAAAAATGTGGGAGATGGAAACTAAGGTGGAATTCCCCTAGGAATTCTACAATGGGGGATGGGAACAGCTGCAGAAAATCCTCTGGTATATCTATGCTTCCCGCTTACCTCCAATGAAAATCCCAGTTTCTTCCTTTTGCTTATAACTGCTCCAGGCAAGATATATAAATTAGAAAAGTACTGTTCTCTTTGTTAATAACGTTTCCCACACAGCATACCTTTTACTTATTTAAGGATTCATTCATATATTAGAGTATGTTAAATAATTTCTCAGGGAAAATTACCATGGAAATTGTGAAACTCGACTACAGTTGAGGAAATAAATCCTTGAATAATTATGCAGTAGGAGTACTTCTCTTTATTTGCAAAATTTTATCCATACACAAAAACGAGGGGAAAAAAATATTTTCATCTTTTCCCAAATTATCATAAGCATAAGGAACCTGACACATTGGTACACATTATACCATGTTTTTAAATTATTAGCCTGTTTGTATATGTCTGAACAAGACTTCAAGGTTTTCTTGGCAAGATTTGGAAGCAGATTGTCCTTGCCTATTTCCTAGAGTTAAGAAAAAATGACTGACCAAGGTCAACTAGCTAGCTTTCTGCCTAAGCCCAAACTAAAACTCATATTTTCCTGATTTCCAGCCTACTGCACATTAACCATTATGCCAAACCAGAATGGGTCAACTCATTAAAAAAATAGGTGTACCAACTGTGGCAAGTTGATATGGCCAACTCACCATGCGATAATTCAACAATTCAATGTAATTATTTAAAATATTTTTTTAAATATTTTAATTTTTGTCATTCACATTTTATTTTGTCCCTCCTTTGGCATCTATTCTTTAATTATTCTATTCCATTATTCCTTCAATATTAGTATAAATTTTGTCCTGTGGTGAGTTGGCCATAGCAAGTTGTCCCACAGAGAGTTGGCTGTGGTGAATTGGCTTCAGTGAGTGGATTATCTATCATCTATCTATCATCTACCTACCTACTTACCTACCTACCTACCTATCATTATATATCATTGTCTATCATCTATCTCCTGTTTGTCTATCTATATATCATCTATCTATCATCTGCCTGTCTATCTATCTTTCTATCATGAAGTTTATGAAATACTCTGCTTTTTCTGTGCAAGATTTTGTATGACACATAGTAAAGGAAAGCAGTTTATCTCAGCTCATCCATTAAATATATGGGTAAACAAGCAACTAATGTTTGATTTCTGTGGGGGGGGCTGACTTGAACTTACTGACCTGCAATCTTTCTGAACCAGCACATCTAAAGTTTGAATTGATTGAATGGATGGAACTATAACTAAATCCTGTGTTTCTATTCCATCTCATTATCAGGTATCATCTAATTAAAATGAATTGTTCTTCATACAAAATTGTATGAATTCCATGAATACTATTTGGAAAAAGGCGGATAAACATTTAGCAAATCAAATTATACACAAAAAATAGAAGATTCTTTTTCACTGCTGGATGTGATAATTACATAGGCAATAGATAAATTCAGGTTTTCTCCTTCTACTTCCAGCACCAATTGAAGTAGATTCTATGTCTCTTCTTTCATGGAAATGTTTCTAATTTCTCTATTTCAAAGAGATACCAATGCATAAAAAGCTTGGTCAAGCTTCACACTTTGTCATCTGGCCAGTTTATCTTGATAATACAATTGGATTTAAGATTTGGTACAGCTACCAGCTGTGAGAAAGAAACTGAAGCAGATAAAACTGCTCACAAGATGATCAGAAAACAGAAAAGAAACTGTCAGTCATCAATGGAGCTTGCAGTCTGCTAAGGAAGAAAGCGGGAACTTCACTCTCCAAGGGCAATTATGTAAATGTCACTGAGTTACTGAACATTTATTTGGAGGCCACAGTGCAAAAATGACAGGACTGAAAAATCTGCACGAAGAGGGAATAAAGTGCCTCAAACCCCAAGAGCAGGAAATGTGATCATCATGTCAGTTTTTGAAAGGTTAATTCTAGATCAGCTTGTATTACTCATTTCTTAGACCAGCAAAAGTTTTGGGAATATTATGAGAGAATGTATCAAGGACCAAAGAAGGGAGCTGGGGTGGCTTAATTAAATGTTCTTGGTTGTAGAGAGTAATGACCACAATCCAAGAGTACCTTCAAATGCAGTATGCACACAGGACATGCACAAACAAATATCAAGTTCTCCCTAGAAATTACATTTTGCAACAGCACTTTTTAAATTTATTTTTCATCTTTTTGAAATGCCCATCTCCCTCAGGGAGATTCGGGACAGTATACAAGAAAATGTTAAATATAAAAACAGTATATAAAAAATAAAAATCTAGAAAAATTAGAATTTAAAAGGAAGCAAAGATGATTAAAATATGTTATACCATGTTTCCCTGAAAATAAGACCCTGTCTTATATTTTTTTGAACCCTGAAATAAGCGCTTGGCCTTATTTTCAGACAGGTTTTGGGATATTTTGGGATGTGTGGAGCAAGATGAGGCTCCTCTTGCTGTCTTAAGTGATTCCCAGCTCTGTGTTTAAATATTTTTGGGTAGGGCTTATTTTCGGGGAGGAGGCTTATTTTCAGGGGGAGGCTTATTTTAGCATATGTGCTCAAAAGCTCAATTGGGCTTATTACCAGGTGATGTCTTATTTTTGGGAAAACAGGGTAGTTTTAAAAGGCAATATTCCACAGGGTGGGAACAACAGCAGAAAAAGCTCTCTTCCTAGAACCCGCCAATTGGAATTCTTTAACTGACGAGGTGTGCAACATTTCCTTTCCTGCCTGACCAGGTGGGTTTGTTTTATTCAAATCTGTACACATCACTTTAAAAAAAGCATCTGAAAGAATTGTGATTAAGGCAATATCAGGGCCATGTCAATACAAGCACCTGGAAGAATAAAACAAAAATATCTCAATGGATAGCCAGCTCCACTAGAGAGAGATACTGAGCTGAGGGATCACAAAGAAATTGGAAATACTAGAAGACAAGAACACAAATTCAGTCTGCTTCATGGAAAATAAGCATTTTTTAAAGTCCGGATTAAGTTTCCAATTGAAGTAAAACCAAGAAAATTACTCATTAAAACTCATTTGTTTCCATTTTTTTCTCATTGTCCCTAGCTGAACGAAATAATACCAACAGTAATAATATTAATGTAAACACAGAGCTCCCGAAGAATTTTAAAATGGCTTTAAACAGTAAACTGTATGCGGTATGCATTCAAAATACCTAGGTATTTAAAGGTTGCAATTGCATTATTGATTTTTTTTTGACAACAGAATTGTTTTAACCTTTTAATCTGTTGCTGTGTATAATGCCATTAGAAAATGGCAAGCAAGCCTTTGCTGCAAATGTAGTGTTTAGAGAAGCAAGCCTTTAGACTAAGCCCTCAATATGACAATTGGCAGTAAATATTTGAAATACAGTACCTTCCAGATTGTATAAATCCCTTTCAGCCCAGTTCTGATTAAATGGAGTCCTCTTGTTTGAGCAAATTTCCATAAAATTTAGTGGGGGGTCTCCCTTTTCTATTTTACTTACAAGCACCTACAGATCAAGAATCTCCTAAAGTATTCATCCTTTGGATTCATCCACTTTCAATAGTTGCTAGCCATAATGACTGAGAATTCTGGGATTGTAGTCTGAATACAACTGGAACCAGAATTCATCTGCAAACCAGTATTTTTCAGATGTTTTGGATATATCTTCCAGAGTTAAAAGACAGCGTGGGTAAGGCTGCCATAGATTATAATTTATAGTGATATATCTGGAATTTGTAAATCACCATAGTTAGAGATTTATAGTGCTATATGTGGGATTTAAAGTTTAACATAAGTGGAAAATATCAGATTGGGTGCTCAAGCTTGCTCAAGAATATACAAGAGAATTGCATCAATTACACTAAAAGATTTAACTGTGAAATGCAGCAGTTGATTTAAAACCAGTTTAGAATAGCTGATGAAGTTCAGAATATAATCACAAAGCTGATTATCTTCTTTCCAGAAATATAGTTGATATTGATTTGTTAATATAAACAAATGAGTAACCCAAATTTAGAAATAATATTTATTGAAATTAATAATACATCTAAGCAATGAAAAAGTGGCAGTTTAAGGTAAATTTTCCAGCATGCACAAGATATTTCTTTCAGTAGATGTCAAAATATAGAAGTATAATCACTGAGGTGCTTTTCTGTTTCAAGCAGAAGAACCAACAAAATATCAGTTTCAGATTGCATCTGTGTAAAATGTTTTTATACCTTGTGTGCTCAAATCATGAATTGATTTCGGATTCCCTTCAAAAAGGATTCATTATTTGCAGTAGTGTTTTGTTCTGTGGAATTAAGGAATCTTCACGCACAGAATTCATTGTCTGAAAGAAGCCTTTCTATCTCATTCTTGGTAAGTTACCATGACATGTGCCTAGTTATACATCCATATATCTCTGAATTTGCAGATTAAATTAAGTTTGGTACCTTGGCACCTTACAACACTTTTTTCACACCATTTCTATGATACAAAATAAAGACGAAACAGGAGGGATTTTACAGACTAAACCAAGGCTGCTGCTGATAGCAACTAAAGATTGGTTTCTTTATAGTACTTTTGAAAGGTCTGAATTTCCTAATGCATTATTTATTAGAAATACATTGAAGTTTAGATGACATCATTGCAATTCAAAAGCAATCTCTGGAAAGTATTGTCTTAAGCATTCAGGAATCATTTGTTTTTGCAACTAAAATGAGATGACTTGTCAGACCAACTACAACATTGCAGCTTAATTTGTTTTTCAAATGCTGGTCAAAAATTAAACTCTGAGAAATGTAATATTATTAGAATTGTTAGGGAAGAAAACAATATATCTAGTTCATCATCTGAAGTTTTTACATTGTCTAATTTTTCTACAAGAATGAAAGAAGACATGATATTGTGATATTTTCCACAGATGTGGAGGGGGGAAGAATTAATTCAGCATATGGTCTATGATCCTTTAATGCAAAGTAGGTGAAAGAAGCTGTGCACTTAGCCTTTTCTTACAGCACAAAATTCAATAAGCAATAGATACATTCACGAAAGCTAGAAGGTGTCCCCTATTTGCACTTGGAAAATTGGCATCGCTGTGATATTATAGCATGGTTAGGACATTAACAGTTTTATAGTATATTCTTACAGATGAGCCAGTTTGTTGTTTTGGTCAAGGCATCAGGCTGGATACCATGAGTTCTAATCCCACTTTAGCTATGAAGCCAAACTACGTATTTTGAGCGTTCACTGAATCCTTTGCTATTTTTTCACTGCAAAGTGAGAATTGCTCAGTGGCAATCCATGCTAGCTGTTATCAACCCACCAGTTTGCAGAAACATTCTGCATAATTATAAAGACATTTTTTCAAAATAATAGAAGATAGGCTTTGACTTCATTGATTCAATACAAAAGACAAAAGGTTAATTGTCTCTTCAATGTTCTTCAGTTGGCAATTTTTTTAGTACCTCACATCTTGAACATTCCATTCCAACCAAGCAAGGACAAACACAACTGCATTTCTATTACTGTAATATTGTATACATGATTCTCAATATTACATGAGTTGGCGATCCAGCAGTAGAAAAAAAAATAGGTTGGAGCTAAATAACAGTATTCATTAACATTATCAAAGCAAAACAAATCACTATCATCTCCGCTACCATTTGCGAGGTTCAACCACCAATACTAGTATATAAACAGCTCAATGCAACTGTAAAAACTAATATTAGCTACATAGGAGCCTTGGTGGCACAGCAGACTAAAGTGCTGTTAAGTAGCACTTAGCTGCTAGCTGCCTGAATTACTGCGAGTTCAAATCTCACCAGGCTCAAGGTTGACTCAGCCTTCCATCCTTCTGAGGTAGGTAAAATGAGGACCCAGATTGTGGGGGCAATGAGCTGCATTTGTATAAAAAAGAACACTGCTTAGGGGGGAGGGCAAAAGCTCTACTAAGCAGGTATATACAAAAGTCTGATGGCTATTGCTTAACACATTGTAAGCCGCCCTGTGTCTCCGGAGAAGGGCGGCATATAAATCGAACCAATAAATAAATAAATAAATAAACAAACAAATAAATAAATAAATAAATAAATAATAGCAATCAAACCAGTGTACTTAATTTTCAGTTTCTGAAAACACCAAGGAAGCATAAGAGAATGCACTGGATTGCATACCGGTACATACAAAATTTTCAGCAAACCAACTAACCCAGCATAGAGTTCTAGCCAAGATAGAATTTATTTCTTTATTGCACCAATGCAAAATAAAGGTCAACATTCCAATCATGTTGCCCAGAACATGCTGAAAAAATACCATACAAAAGGGCGGAAATGAAGCAAAATACTTAGAAAAGAAATCTTTTATTTTGAATATTAACAGAATATTCAGAACAATCATACTTGAAAGGCTTTATCCATGAACTATTTTATATTCTTACAAAGTGATAAAACTGAATTATTTGTTGGTTCTTCCCCCTATGTTCCATTTCGCTCAGCAATAAGACAACAATACTGTTAAAGAACAGTGACTGAAATGTCAGGTTTTAAAAGACACATTTCAATGTATTTTATGTTATACATAGATTATTTCCAAATTTATTTCTAGTGGATGGGTACAGATGCAAGAGCATGTGGCTATTATTTAAACAGCATATAAAGCATATAAAACACATTGTTTTATCTCATTTTCTTCTTTTTATGTTTAATTTTATCTGATTTAATTTAAATATCAGCATTCTAAATCCTTTTTTAAAATTCTGCCTTTTTCTATACAGCAATAGGACTGATGGATAGTAACTTCCTGTAAGTACTGCACTGATATAATCCTTAAGAAAATTTTAATATTTAACAGAATGGAAGTAAATGACTTCTATCCACTATTTTGGAAAGAAAAGACAGAAATGTAGGTGGCAAACCCCAGACCACTCCAATGATGTCCTTGAAGTGATGTCCCGGTGCCTGGAGGCCGTACAGATCTGGATGGGGAGGAACAGACTCAGGCTCAACCCATCCAAGACCTAGTGGCTGTGGTTTTCGACATCCCGATATAGTCAGTTGGCGCCATCACTGACTATTGGGGGCGAGTCGTTGGCCCCCACGGATAGGGCTCGCAACTTGGGCGTCCTCCTGGACTCACGGCTGTCTTTAGAAGAGCATATGACGACCAGGAGGACTTTTTATCAGGTTCACCTGATTCGCCAGTTGCATCCCTTTCTAGATTGGGACTCGTTACGCACGGTCACTCATGCCCTTGTCACCTCACGCCTGGACTCCTGTAATGCTCTCTACATGGGACTCCCCTTGAGGAGCACCCGGAGGCTCCAGCTGGTCCAGAATGCGGCCGCACGGGTGGTGATGGGAGTGACGTGGCGCTTCCATGTGACTCCCCTCCTGCGCGAGCTGCACTGGCTCCCGGTGGTCTTCCGGGTGTGCTTCAAGGTTTTGGTTACCACCTTTAGAGTGCTCCATGGCTTAGGACCAGGGTACTTAGGGGACCACCTTCTGCCACCAATAGCCTCTCACCAACCAGTTCGCTTCCATAGAGAGGGCTCCTCAGAGTGCCGTCGGCCAAACAATGTTGACTGGCGGCCCCCAGGGGGAGAGCCTTCTCTGTGGGGGCACCTGCCATCTGGAACGAGCTCTCCCCAGAGATAAGGAGGCTTCAAGACTTACGCATCTTCCGCCATGACCTAAAAATTTTTATTCCAACAGGCTGGTCTGGCCTAACTCTCCCCTTTTAAATTGGGTTTTAAAATGTTTTACATAATTGAATGTTTTACATTTTCTTCTCTGAACCCAAATTATTTAATTTATTTTAATAGCTTTTAACTTTTATATGTTATTGTATTTAGTTTGGCTGTTCACTGCCCTGAGTCCCTTTTGGGAGTAGGGCAGTATATAAATTTGACAAACAAACAAACAAACAAACAAATAAATAAATAAATAAATAAATAAATAAATAAATAAATAAAATAAACTATTTTTCTGGGCAAAAAGTCAAAAGAAGATGAATCATTTAAATCCAGAGAAGTATTCCCCATTGGACCTTTTTTCATTATTTTGAACAATAGCTTTTGCCAATGATATTTGAAAGAAAGCAGGGTATATCCAGATACACTTTGAATTTCTGATAGACTGAACACCACTGCTGTCTCTCTCTTAGGATTTTGTTTACCTCTATTAATAGATCTTAAGAAAACACATGACTTTAGGCACAAAATATGGCACAAAAGCTAACCCAAAATATCAGATTAAAGACACACCTTAATCAAAGCTGGATCAATAGAGTAGTTCAATGACACCCATTTTGTTTTCTAGAATAGGGAAATTATTGAAGTAGAAACAGCAGTATAAATTATCCGTAGCTGCCTGTGATTTAACAAACTGCTATTTCAAACAGGCATGATGCCAAGAGAGTTCATCCTGCCATGTCTGCCCATTTTAAAATCTAAGCTAAGGTCCCTCTGAAAGCATCTTTTATGTAGTTCATCTCTGGGGTGTTTTCCCACAAATTATCATTAATTCAGATAAAAAAAATTCCACATTTTCCATGCTATAAACAGATGAAGGACAAACTTTGTTCACAGGAACATCCTGAGGAAACCAATAGAGTACAGGGGTAAAAAAATGTTTTAGGATAAAAACTCTGAATGAAAAATTTTATTGTTAAAAGAATCAAGAGTCGCAGGTTCTTTGCATGCTGTATTTTTAGGTTCACCATAGAATCATTACTCTCTATCATATGTCCCATTTTCAAAGATAAAAATGGTAATTTCAGGATATTTCAGCTTGTCTCTGTGTAAGTATTATTCAGAAAGAAAAAAGAGAAACACTTATCTGTCCTGCTCACTCTACCAATTTTTCATTTTTAAAATGTGAGCTGACTTACTTTCAGTTTGTAGGCAACTATAGAAACTTCAGCTGGACTGAAGAACTTTAGAAGATTTTAGAAAAAAAGGTGGCGCTGAATGAAATGTTGAAACTAAGAAGGAAAGAAGGATATTTAAAATTGAACAAAGAAGCAAAAGCGTCAGGAGATACTGCATTTCTCTGAAATGAAGACTTTGGATTTTAAAGCACAGTAGATAAAAAATTAAAATAAAATCCAGTGCCCAATCTATCTATAGATTGATAAACTGGATTGATAAATCCAGTTTATCAATCTATAGTTGATCACTCCAGATAAAAACAATACCGAATGTTTCCCCACCAATAATTTTTTTTAATTTGATTTATATGCTTCATATAAATCTTATATGCCCTTCTCCGGAAACTCAGAGTGGCTTACAATGCGTTAAGCAATAGCCTTCATACTTTTGTATATTTTATACAAGTCAGCTTATTGCCCCCACAAACTGGGTCCTCAATTTACCTACCTTAGAAAGGATGGAAGGCTGAATCAACCTTGAGCCTGGTGAGATTCGAACTTACAGTAAATGCAGACAGCTGGAGTTAATTGCAATGCATTAGTCTGCTGAGCTATCCAGGCTCCTTTTTTGCATTTAAATGTCATATTTGTATGTGCGTATGCACATTTATACCAGTGAATATTTATTCGTCTGAAATCACACTCAACACAGAGTGCAGGGGCAGAACAAAAATAATAAAAATTGAATTAAAGTCATTTATTAAAACTAGTCTGTAAAATTTTGAATACCACATTTATAAAATAAAATAAGAATATAAAACCAACCTGTTCTATCTGTTTCAGACAAAACATTTGAAACATACTGCTAGGCAGCAATAATACCAGCAGAAACCCAGTCTCAAGTAAAAAGAAAATTACCCTTTATTGAACAAACAGGACGCTGAACACACACACAAAAAAAGAATTCCAATAGTCTACAACTTATTTTCTTCTCTGCTATGAAGTTCTATTATCTTTATGGCCAATAAATAATCTTACTCATTCAAGATTTGTTCTAAACCAGGCCTATCAAACTGGAGGCCCACCGGATACATCACATGCAGGCCATGCCAATCCCAGCTCCGCAAAGGCAAAAAAAGTCATGATGACATCACAATCCGGCCTGTGACACAATCAAGTCATGATAACATCACAATCCGGCCTGTGACACAATCAAGTTTGACACCTGTGTTCTAAACAATTCATCCATATTTTTTAGCAACTGTAAGATATATAACAAGTGACCTTCAATGATATCATTATATCCTTCTGCAGTATTTGTCTGAGTTAAACTGGTCTGCTCTTTACTAGTTTTGCCTTTTAATTTTTCCTTTTTGAAGATAAAAACATTTAGTCTCCACCAGCCATCTGACATATCATACATTCTACATTAGTTCTCAGCGAAACATTCAGATTCACTTAGACTATCAGTAAGATAATTGTAGTCACCTGAGTTGCATCCGCAGAACTGGTCCTAGATCTTTAACTTCATTCAAAATAAAGCAGTATCCCCTGACTATATTTCTATCAGTCTGAGGATTAAATTTTAGTCCTTTATCCTGATCTTCAAAGTTGCCTACTGAAGCCTATACCATACATCGTCTGTGAAGACTAAGCCAAAATATGAGTTGGACCGCACACCTTTATTTTGTCATTATTTAAGACTGCACCGTTTGTATACTTTTTTCTTCCTTTTATTTTCAACATAGTCAAGAGTGCTTTTTTGTTGTTCTTTATGTATTTTGCCACTCAGGTCATTCTGAGCATTAGCTTCTTTGATATCTTCTACAATTCTAGGTCATCTATAAATACTCTTTCTTGATGACCTATCCCTCATTCTGTATATCCTTTTGTTTCTAGATCTTTTTTTGTGCAGCCATACTGTTGTTTTTTTCTGCTTTCCCTTTTCCCTGCATTGAACTTGTATAAAATTGTGTTTTTAGTGTCTGTTTTAGAAATTCCTGTCCCCCCTATAGGATATACTAGATCTCTTTTGATTTCTTGAAGGAATTCTGGAATATAAGCCTTGCAATTAACTATAGTAGCCTCAATTGTCTTCAGCCAATTCTCCTTGATTGGCCTTAAAAACTGTACAAATGACCAGTCTTTAAATATATGATCTCCTCCATTGCTGCCAACAGTGCTCTTCACAGCAGCAAATTTGGAAACATTGAAGAGCTACAAAAATGCTATCAGCACCTTATTCATGAATATTATTATTGAAAATGAGTTACATGAGTGGGAAACCACCTTGACGTTTCTACATGAAATCTTAGAAAGAGCAACCTAGCAGTAGGAGAAGATTAGGTGGCAAAGAGAATTTACTTATTAATCCTTTTCATTGATCTGTCTGGACTGATTTGTCTGAATAAAAGACTTCAGGATATGAAAGCAGTGCTGAAATATGTTTATAAATAGAATTCCTGACCAGTGATAGCAAAATGACAAATGACATTGGGGGAAAATATTTCCTTCCTTCTCAGCACCTAGAATTTTAAGTTCCTTTTCTGTGACTTTCCCCAGGAGATTCCGAGTCCTGATCCCCATCTCCAAAAACTTTAGGACCTCAAAACGTGGACTATAGCTGTGAATACTGATAAAATGGAACAGGCTACTGAATGGGGAAGGGGGGAAGAGAAGGTCTTTCATTTCACTGGCACTTGGAAATCTGTTGTAGCTATTTGTAAGCACCAAGGGAATTGGGAAGAAAAATAGGGAAAGCATTACATATCACCAAGGAGTTATGAGTCTCAGCAATATAATTCATTTAGGCAGGTACTGAATAAGGGAAAACACTGAAGAAAGTTGCACGGAATCTGGAAACAAAGGTGGAATAAACAGGGGCAGAATAAAAATAGCCCTTGTAAATTCCCTACTGGAAATGTTTATGCAATCTAAAATGTACTAATAAAAAGATAAATTAATATTACAAGACTAGACAACTTTTTTTCTCCAAGGGCTGTATGTGATGCCTACTCAGGAACCACATTCCCACTGACACATGGGCATCAATTTCTGGAGGCAGATATGAGGCAGGAACAGCTAGAAATTACTAAAGACAAATCTTCCCTCCCTCCAACAGCAGCAGAAGATGACTGCTTCCTTGTTGCTGCCAATTCAAAATTGGCTATAGGGAGAACAGCTGAAAGGAATACAGTTAAGGGCTGCATATGGCCTATAAATTGCCCATATGTGTTTTTTGGGGGTACGCAACAATGATCTTGTAAAGAAAGGAAACAAGAGACTTGCGGTTTGAATTTCTTTGCATTTGAAAATCATGTCAACTGGATAAAAAAGATGCTTCTCAATACATTTTAGTAAACATACAAGGAATTTCAAAGAAGACTTTGATAAAACTATAATCCAGTATGTTCTACTGTAGTCTACCCTACTGAGTCCATCTTTTATTATGTATTGTTATTAGACATAATGAAGTTTTAATGATGTTCCTTCTTTGAACACCCCAAAATAAAGTCTTTTGGCAGCTTAAAGTCTAACAGCTTTATTATGGTTTAAGCTTTGGTAAACTAGACCTACTTTGTTGGCAGACTGATTGAACAGGAGTAGATAGATTTTGAACAGCTGTTGCCTGTGCCAATTGTGAGTCAAAAATTACAAAGGTAACATAATTTTTAAAAGTATCTTCTGAAATTATTTTAAGAATTAAAGTCTTTTAAGATTCCACATTGTTAGAGTCTACTAAAAGTCATAAGCTACTCTTTTTCATCTGGAAAATAAGAGGATTATGAATTGTTCAAAATTAAATTTTATACAGAATAATTATCTGGGTGCATTGTTGGCTTGCCTGATCTTTTATTCCTGCAGTAGCTATTTTAAGAAAAAAATGCTGATGCTATGGGCACTGAACTAGATCAGGTTGGAAGGTCAGCGTGACCTGTGGTGACCCTCATTGCAGGAGCTCAATTGTGCCAGATGGCATTACAAATTACTGGTTACTACAACAAATAAAAAGATAATTTGCAATCACACCCAACCACGGTAACCATGACCAGTGAGCAATGCTAAGTAGTAAGGGTACAATACATAGAAAATGCAATAAGATACCTTAGACAGATTAAGCTCTTCCAGGCATACAGATGTATTTCTGGTTTAGAGTTAATATGGACATTTATTTATTTATTTATTTATTTATTTATATGCCGCCCTTCTCCTGAAGGACTAGAGCAGCTCACAACAATAAGAAACAGAAAATACAAAAGTTAAAAGACAAATTAAAACAGAGTATCCAATAAATAAAGTTAAAAGTGGGAATACCAATTCAAATTTAAGATTTAAGAATATAAAAAGCTACAAAATCAGTATAGAATCAACCCAGGCCCGCCCATTGGAAGAGCCAGGTCTTCAAGATTCAGCGGAAGGTTCGGAGGTTGGGGATTATCCAGAGCTCCAGGGGTAATGTATTCCAGAGGGTAGGGGCTCCCACAGAGAAGGCTCTTCCCCTAGGGGTCACCAGTCAACATTGTCTAGCCGAAGGTACCCTGAGGAGGCCAACTCTATGGGAGCAAATTGTGCGATGGGAGGCCACCGGTGGCAGGAGGTGGTCTCGCAAGTACA
Organism: Masticophis lateralis; assembly: GCA_030761175.1. Taxonomy (NCBI): domain Eukaryota; kingdom Metazoa; phylum Chordata; class Lepidosauria; order Squamata; family Colubridae; genus Masticophis; species Masticophis lateralis. The sequence goes on along the minus strand of JAUDYJ010000005.1, from coordinate 44,232,527 downwards.
TGTCCTAGGCCACATAGGGCTTTAAATGTGATCACCAGCACCTTGAATTGCAATCGGAAGACAATCGGAAGACAATGCAGACCGGGAAGGAGTGGTGTAGTATGGGAGTACCGCGGCACCCCCATGACAACCCGCGCAGCCACATTCTGCACCAGTTGACGTTGCCAAGTGCTCCTCAAGGGCAGCCCCATGTAAAGTGCATTGCATTAACAAGAGGTGATAAGGGCATGAGCAACTGTGAGTAAGGCATCTCATTTCAGAAAGGAGCACAATTGGCGAATCAGGTGTGCAAAGGTCCCCCTGGCTACAGCAGTCAGATGATCTTCCAAGCTAAGCCATGGGTCCAGGAGGACTCCCAAATTGTGTACCTTCTCTGAGGAGGTCAACACCTCCCCCCCTAGGGATAGCGATGGAACATAGTGGACAAAGCGGGGTGTCAGTAACCACAGCCACTCGGTCTTGTTGGGGTTAAGTCTAAGTCTGTTCATCCCCTTCCAGACCTGTATGGCCTCCAAGCACCGGGACATCACGTCAAGGGCATCATTGGGGTGATGCGGGGTGGAGATGAAAAGTTGGGTATCATCAGCATATTGATGATACCACACCCAAAATCCCCGGATGATCTCACCCAGTGGCTTCATGTATATGTTGAACAGGAGAGGCGAGAGAACCGACCCCTGCGGCACCCCACAAGGTAGGGGCTTAGGGGTCGACCTCTGTTCCCCTGCCAGCACAAACTGCATACAACCCAAGAGGTAGGAGGAAAACCACTGAAAAACAGTGCCTCCCACTCCCAATCCCTTTAGCCGTCACAGTAAGATACCATGGTCAATTTCTCTTCAGTGATCACATATTTTATTTTCTATGGATGACAATTGCTCATTCTCAACTAAATTCACAACTTGTGGCTCCCTGAATTCTACAGCAAGTTTGTTTTGTTTATCCCTGGTATTTGTGATTAAATTCTTCTGAGCCTCAGACAGCGGTGAAATCCAGCAGGTTCTGACAGGTCCTGGAGAACTGTTAGTGGAAATTTTGAGCAGTTCAGAGAACTGGCTGGCGCTGAAGTGGGGTGGGAATGGAGATTTTGCAATATCTTCCCCCAGAAGTTAGGAGGGAATGGGGATTTTGCAGTATCCTTCCCTTGCCACGCCCACCAAGCCACACCATGCCCACCAAGCCACGCCCACAGAACTGGTAGTAAAAAAAATTGGATTTCACCACTGGCCTCAGAATATACATTCTTCCTGATATTCTAATGCAGTTTAAATTGAGGATATTCTAGAATATCCTCATTCTAGAATTCTAGAAACATTGGTTCTTTGCATTGTTTCTCTTACTGTCTACTGAAATCTTTAAGACTAGAAGTACCAAGAGAATCACATCATCATTTTCCCTTTGTTTTTATCTGCTTTGTTTTCCTCTGATTAGAACACTCTTAGGCCTCCTTCCTAAAGGAAGAATGATTTTTGTCATTTTCTCATCAGGAAAAAATTCAGAGACATAGATACTCACAGACAGTGATGGGATTCAGCTGGTTCGCACTGGTTCAAACGAACCAGTTGTTAACTTTTTGCACAGTTCGGTGAACCAGCTGATCCAATCACTGGCTGGCCCCACCCCTTGCCCCTCCCCCTCCAAGTCACTCATCACCTGACCGTAGAAGGTAAGGGTGACGGCATGGGAGAGAGACTCTCTCTAGGTGGGACTGGAATTCTCTGCCATAGAGTGTGGTACAAGAAGTGGTTCAAGGAGTAGCACAGCCCTCGCTGGCCAAAGTAAGGTCATGGTGCTGTTGTGGCAAGGTAGGGTGGGGCAGGCAGCCGAAGTGGCAGTGGCGATAGCTGGAGACTTAGTGCAGGAGCAAAGTGCCTCTATACTTGCCTTTGCACAGCAACAGCATTCTGCCTTCGTCGTGGTACATTTGCACTTGGCAGCCCTTGCTTCCTGCTGCTTCAGACTCGAAGTTGTAAGTCATGTTTGGGAAGCACTGCGGCAGAGAGTAGTGGCTGGGTCTGATTCCCCACCATTTCATCTCTTGCTGCGTCTCACTGCCCGACAATCAGGTTTTTTTAAAAAAAATTTGCAGCAGGAAATGGCGGGTGGCTACTTCTGGCCTTTGTTAGTGCATCTTGGCATGCACTCGATGACTCAGAGAGATGTGTGACCTATTCTCCACCTCGAGACACTGGCTTGCCATGTTTGCACTGTGGCCATCTTATGGCCTGCATGCTGACCTGACCAGTTTCACCACACCCAGCCATCACCGCAGCCTCATGGCCTGCCCACTGGCCCAACCTGGCCACCATCTCATGGCCTGCCCATTGACCTGAACTGCACCACCACTGTTGTTGCCGCCTCATGGCCGAAGTGACCTGCTCACTGCTCTTGCAGCACCTTGCACAGCACAGTGAAATTTAGTGCGCTTCACAGTGGGGGAGATGAGGTCTTCCTGGAGCCTATTATGATGCAGAGCCACAATGCAACCCTGCCCCACTCGCCCCTGGTAACAGCCATGGCAGCAACACAGGTTGGGTCAGCGGGCAGGCCATGAGGTGGTCGCAGTGAACATGGCAGGCCAGTGTCTCAGGGTGGAGAGCTAGTCACGCACCTCTCCAAGTCACCGAGGTATGCCGATGCAGCAACAAAGGCCGGAAATAGCTGCCTGCCATTTCCTGCTGCAAAAATCTTTTTTAAAACCTGATTGTCGGGCTTATGGGAGCCATTGAGCCAGGAAATCTTTCAGAAAATGCCAAAGATCACCAGACTGGGTACCATGTAGCAGAAAATCATGCAGCTTTTGCCAAAGTGCCCAGTCTAAATTTTAACCAGCATTGTGGCAGAAAGTTCCTCTGTGATACTACTTGAAGTCCAATGAAGTAGTTTTCCTTGCCTCACATGCACCACTGTGTCTAGCTCTTTAGGAAAACAATAAATGAGCCTGACCATGACCAGAGGGAAGGGGTGATAGCCAAATGAAGTGTAACACATTTTGCAGCTCTCATTGCATGCTATTTCCTTCAGGGGAAAACAATTATTTTCATCACCAAGGGTGCCTTAAGCATCATGGGCTGGGGACAAAATGAAAACAATGTAATAGACAGAGAAAAGAGGTCACAGGGCACATTTGTACTTTGTTTAAATGCAAGTGAGAAAAAGGTTCACGGTGTCACTAGCGTTTTCTGCATTGGGAGTTATCAGCTTCTGGGGAAGACAAGCGAGCAAAGAGTTAAGCATATACTTTTAAAGAACTGTTCCACTTTTCAAAACTCCTATGTAGGTTAATAAAAAATAATCTATATAAGAATCTAATCATAGATCTGCTGTATCTGATCCACTTTAGCCCTTTCTCCAGACCAAACTAAATGAGATGGGTGAAAAACTATAATGAGATATCTCAAAATGTCTGTAAAAGCTAAATACAGACATGGAACTTATAACTTGGCACCAGGGAAAGAAAGCTCATACTGCTTTTTCTTATCTTAAGCCCTCCAAGTATGTCTCTTCCTTAATCTCAGGTCTCCTACCAGAAGCCTGGGAGTCTGAAGATTCTGCACAGGAACTTAGCTCTTTTGTACAGAGAGTTCCTGTGATTTGTTGGAGCCACAATCCCAGTTTAGGAGTCACAGGGCAAGTGTTCCTACCATTATTGGCACCACTTTGGCTTTTAGTTTCCACATCCTCTCCAGTTCCCTTTCAGGCCCTGGTACTTCTCCAAGTTCTCGTGTTCCTTTTTCCTGATGTTGTCACTTGGCACCCCTAAATCTATCATCACCACTGTCTTTAGGTCCTTGTCTATTACCATGACGTCTGGTTGATTGGCTAGGAACAATTGATTCTATAAATAAGTTTTTGAACATATTCTAACAGAAGCAGCAAATTTATATCATTTTATTTAAGTGTCCACATTTATTTCCAAAATGAACTTATTTTTTTTTTTTTGAATAGATGTCAGCTTCATGCAACTTAGATGTTGCAATATATACATACATTATGCAACATGGAGATCAAGTCATTTTACAGCAAAATTCACAAATATCAAATTCTTCAGATGTCCCTATTTCAGCAAGATATAGGCCAAATTGTACAATTGAAAATCAAAATGAAGAGATACTTTTGGTGTACCATGATTTCTCTTTCATACATTTACAGTACTGCATTCAGACATTTTTGTATGACAGCTATTTGCACAAATCCCCACCCTCAAATTCAGGCATATAGTAGAATATTAAGAATTCTGATTTTAAATGTATCTTTGTGCAACTTTGCTCTTTTATGTTGACCCTGTGTATTGCCAACACTAAAAAACATGAGAGAAAACTTTGAAGTTAATAATAGGAAAAAGGATTATTCCAACTCCTCTTACTATCTTTTGATAAACACAGAAGATATTGGAAGGCAGTACTGAATTCAGTTGAAATCCCCCAGAGATTTTAGGGTTTAATTTTCTTGATAAACTCTACTCTCTTTTTATTACCAATTGGTGAATAATACGCAGTTTTTACTATTGCTTCTATGTGTATGTGAGTTGCTTTTTCATATAAAAAGCACAGGTCAGACATGGACTGAAATATCAGCTTCTTAAGAAAAGGTTATTAAAATACCATTTTCCTAGTCATTTGCTCTACTGCTGTGATTGGAACTATACTGGTGATATCCTTCTAAGCAGATAAGAGAGATGATTGCCCAGGGCAAGGTTTTTCAATGGTCTATACAAAGCTTCCTATTGACAAGTCAAGTTCATCAGATACATAGAGTAAAGATGTGTGATTTTCTCATCCTATATTTTTTAGAAAATCTAGTTGTTAATTTCCTAGCTATTCCAAAGCAGGATTGCCAGCTCTCCAGCCTACTTTTTCATACATGATTGAAAAGCCAATTATTTATTCATTCTATTTGTATAGAAATAGAGTCACAAAAAGTGATTCTGGTGGTAAACAAAATTAAAAATTTTGACAATTAAAATAATAAAAATATTAAAATATGTAGCATCCAAAAATGTATCATGCATCATAATCACTAATTATATAACCAAGAATTAATTCCTGCACAGTCTTAGGCCCCCAATTAATATTTATATTACTAGGCTCAAGTTAGGAGCCAGACTAAATCTTTCAAAATGTGTAGCTGCAACTTTATTTTCATTTCACAGTTATGCGTGTATTATTTCCTTGTAACCAATTTCACTGGTAATAGGGATATTTTTATTTTCTTTTTCCTGATATTCTCCATTCCATGAAGGCTATGAGATATTCTGGATAAGAGAAAAATCCAGAAAGAATGGCACTAAGTCTAAAATATTAAAACTATAGAACTACTTTTTAAAAAAAAAATATAGCTGCAAAAAGAGATCCCCCCCCAAGTGTCTGTTTTTCCACTGGGACACATCAGTTGTACAATTACACCTATATTCCTCCATACTAGACTCTTTCCGTGACCCAAAGCTTGCAAATATTCATGTAGGCTCAAAAGTGGTTATATATGTCTTTGAAGTAAAAAGAGGAAAACCACACAAAGTTTAAGCCATTAAACATCAAATGAAAGAAAGATACCTTGCAAATTACTAAAACCATTGTAGAAAGTCTGTAGAAGCATATGAATATTCAGTATGAAGGGAAGAACTAAAGCTGGATTTCTTCCTCAATGGTGTAAAATACCATGGGGAGGAATGGAAACCCAATCAAAATGATTTATACCACTTTGGTAATTTTGTTTAATGAGTATAACATATGTAGATATCATTCACAGAAAATAATTATTGACTTAATTACTAGGCAACATCTGCTATCAGGGAAAAAAAACTTCAGCAAGACACCAAACAACAGATAAGTGTAAGGTGACTAAAACTAGATCAAATTGTTTGTTCATTTATATTCTTCTGGCGGACATTCAAAAGACTTTTGTAACACTTTTAAAATGGAACAGATTGGATTCAGAGAAGATATATAAATTAATCAATTAGAGACCAAAGCACAAACATGGCAGCTAGACCAAGACCCATGCAAATCAGACTATTGGATTATGGCTATCATTATCCAATCAGGAGACTCAAAGGTTAGATTGGTTGAGTGATTGCAATCCAACAATATTTTAGAGCTTCCCCCAAAACAATCTAGATGTGCCCTATAGTTTTAAAATTATTATTTAACCTATTCTGTTTTATTGCATTTTCATTATTCTCCTCTTTATAATCTTTTAAATACAGTAACTCTTAACTATAAAAATTATCAGTACTAGAACAAAGCCAAACCAATTCACGAAAGCAGCACTGTAATGAACAATACAGATTTAAGAAATATTACACAAAATAATAGCATCTATACGTGTATAACAGGTGGATATTTAGCACCTGGAATTTTTAAGAAGTGGGGGGGGGGAATGAAATACATCTAGAATTTGTTTTTAATTGGAATCTTTAAAACTTCCACAAATTCATGCAATAAACTTGGCCAGAACTATAGATACTAGGTTTATAAAAAGTATTCCTGCTTTAACAGACTTCTGTAATGTAGTATTGTTGAATCATCCTGTAGCACAAATATACACCTCAAAAAATTAATATGCAAAAATCCAATAACCCAACCAGAGTGAGAATTGAGCATATGGCTGTATTATTTACTTGATATGCAACTGAAGAGATTATCAGGACATCTGTTAATCAATCTCCGTTAATTGTGGTTTTCCACTAAACAGAATGGACAGATTATTAAATAATGTATGCAATTATTTAAATAATTATTAATTTAACATTATTTATTTAAATAAATAAGACTCCAATAAGGCAACCTTGCCAAAGAACAGTTGAATTTCATCTACCAATGATATGATCAGGACAAAATAGGCATTGTAAATCTCCATCCACACCCCAAGTGTTACAATATACATATTAAAAAAAGAAGAGATGGTGAACCTATTTGTCATGGATGTTTATATTTCCCCAGAAGAATCTTACTAGTGGTTCACAACATCAAATTTGTGACTAACATTTAGGCTGGAAAACTAGAAAGATATTCTAAGCAATTTGTCTTTGTATCCTTCCTTAAGGATCTAGTTGCAGCATCACACATATTGCTATTTTTATCTGCAGACCTGATAACTCAGAGAAGATTAAAGGGAGAGAAAAAGATAACAACTGTATTAGGCCCAAGTGAACCGTCTGTTTCTTCAGGACATTATGACCAACCCATCCAACAAGTCTGGGCAATGACTATCTAGAGGCTTATTACTCATATTCAAGTAATTAAAATTGTTCTGTGTTGGGCTTTGGACTCAATGGCTGAAAACACCACCTGAGGCTCTGCAAGCTAATTGTCTTGAAATATACCATCTCATATCAGCTGCCGAAACTCATAAAATGTTCCATTCTGCTTCCACAAGAAGTTAGCAGAACTCCCAAAGCTTTAGGACAAGCTACAGTAGTCCTTGATTTAAGATTATTTGTTTAATGATCATTTGACATTAGGATAGCTCTGAAACAAGTCCTTTAGGACTGGTCTTCACACTTACGACCATTTCAGTGTCCCCATAGTCATGTGATCATAATTTGGACAGCATGTATTTACAATGGTTGCAACATCCCAGAATCATGTGATTGCCATTGATGACCTTCCAATGGGGGTTCTGATATCCAGACTTAATGGGGCAAATGAGATTTGCTTAATGACTGTGTTTCACTTAATGACCCTGGCAAAAAAGTCATAAAATTGGATATGTCTCACTTAATGATTGCATCACTTAGCAGCAGAGGTTCTAGTTCCAATTGTGGTCATACAATACTACCTTTACATCCAACTACCCAAGTGAGCTGTTTGCATCTAAATATGACCGCAATGATATAATTCATAGTTAGTGGATGTGTAATGGTTAATCCATTTTTAAATCTTATTGCTTGGATTTTGGCACCAAAAGGTCTTGCTTAATCATAAAGAGCCAGTTCTGATAAAATGATGCCAGGCTGAGATCCATGAAATGATAAATGAAAAGTTGTCCTCTGAGTTCTCTAGCATGGTGTGCCACACAAACAAAAGAACAATTTTAGTATATTTTACAGATATGATAAAAGCCCAAAGTGAGCATTGGTTGATAACCATTCAGATCCTGTGATGCAGCTGAATAGAAAAAGAAGATAAGGTAATTAGTAGGCAATTAGTCATAGCTTCCTTCATTTATTGTGTCTCAGCAATCATCAGAGTGGGAGACAAACATGATGTTACTCATGTAGATGGTACATTTAATTATGGGATCATGATGAAGAAAGTGGGATTGAAATAATGGTTATTATTAGCAAAGAAACAACTGATTGTGAGTTATAGGGCAAGTTGTACCTTAATGAGAACTTTTTTTTTCAGCTCTTTTTAATTGATTATTTCAGGAGTATACAACTTGAACTCCCAAGGAAAATGCATTTCTTTACAAAGCCTTAGGAGAATGGGCCCAATCAGCCCATTCAAACGTGGCTGCCAAAATCTAAACGTTCCTGGGGCTGAAGATGAGGTAAATTTAGTTCAGTCTCAACTTCATCCATTTCTTTCACCTACTCTCATCTATTTTATGAAATGCAGTTTCCCAGATATTACTCAAAAAAAGAATACAGTACTTGATCAGCTTAAAGTCGATGCATTAGTTTCTTTATTCCCCAAATGTTTTTCTGGGATTGATGTTTCAATAAATAAATATAATCATTGTTGAATAGTTATTAATTTTCTACATTGTACTTCATGGTAGAACTCATGCACCAGTCCTTTCGATAATAAGCAAAGGATTGCAAATGAAATAGCTACCTGTCCCTCAAAAGTATGAGAAGATCTTTTCAAGCTTTTAGTGTTCATGAAGAATTTGTGATACCTGATAGAGAAAAAAATGTTCATTTTCTTTTGTCTCCCAGTCTTCTATTATTTCTTCCTCCCAAGTGTGATAAGTGCAGTGGTGGGATTCAGCCAGTTCGCACCACTTCGGGAGAACCGGTTGTTAATTTTCTGAGCAGTTTGCCAAACTGGTTGTTGGAAGAAATCATTAGGGCAGAGAACTGGTTGTTAAATTACTTGAATCCCACCACTGGATAAGTGCTATGTTTGGCAATATAATCAGAGGCCTATATCATTAATTTGGATTTGCTTTTGTATTTGAATATACTTCCCTAACTTCTTTCTCTCACAACTCACAAGTTTTCCAGGCACTTTTCTACTTATGATTTTTACTATTTGTAGCTTGATTTGTTCTCCATAGATCACTTAAGAATGGTAACATCACCAACATTAATAATATAGATATAAGCATTTAATGTTTCATAAAATCATTGAAATTATTATTCAATTAGCTCAGTCTAAAAATGCCTTCCCTGAAACAAAGGTCTAGATTGTGATGCTTTTCCTCAAAATGGAAAAGGTAGAGGCCTAAACGCAACTTTCAAACCTTCCAAAAGATTTGAGTAATATGAAATAGGCTCTTTCCCATGAGCCCAACAAACAGATCTTAGAACTGAGGTTGTATTAATCAAGGTCTGTCATGCTTGATCTTAAAATTCAGACAATTTTCCATTCAGATCAGTGTTCCTTTACTCTCTTTTAAAGTTTAAATCCCTAATGTTTAAAAGGAGTACTTTATGCTTTTCTTAGAAAACAAATAAAAGACAGTATAGGATATAGGTATATATATAGGTCTTTGGTTATTTGGGTTTTCTCCCACGTAAAATTGGAAGTGTCTGGGCGACGTTTCAACGAAGTCTCATTCATCATCTTCAGGCTGGTGTTCTCGGCTTCATGCTTCCAGGAGCAATGTGAGATTGCAGCTGTTTCTTCCTTTTAACTGCTAGTGGGGGTGGGAGCTGATTGGGTGGGAGCTTGGCTGTGTTCTGATTGGGTGGAGGTGTGCTCTGATTGGTAGGGGGCTTGGCTGTGCTCTGATTGGATGGGGGATTGGTTGTGCTCTGATTGGCTGGAGGTGTGTTCTGTTTGGGTGGGGGCTTGGTTGTGCTCAGCTTAGTCTGAGTTGCAGGGGGATTTGAGCTGGTGAGCTGCGTTGTTGTTTGGCTTCATGTTGGTGGCCATGCCAGCTCTTCACGGTGGGTGTCAGTCTGCTTCATGTATGGATTGGAGGAGTTTAAAGTGGCTAATGATGCAGCTGTGGTCTGGCTTCTGGTTCTTGGTCATACATCATTATCGGTGTGGGTTTGAGTCTGCTTTCTGTGTGGATGTGTGGTGGTGACATCTTGTGTGGCTCTCGTGAGTGTGGGTCTGGTGTCATTCCTTGTGTTAGGGACTCGTTTGTCAATAAGGGCGGGTTTCCAAATGGCTGGTAGGAGGGAGGTATCGTCTCGTTTGTTCATGCTGTGTGGGCATTTTTCTATCTCGATGGCTTCTCTGATTATTCTGTTGTTAAAGTGTTTAGTTTTGGCGATAGTTCTGGTCTTATTAAAGTCAATGTCATGTCCTGTGGCTTTAAGGTGTTGGACCAGGGAAGAATTTGGTTCCTCTTTTCTGACTGCGTTCTTGTGTTCTTCAATGTGTGCACTTATTCTTCTGTTGGTTTGTCTGATGTATGTGGTGGGGCAGGCGGTGCATGGGATTTCATATACTCCTTGATTTTCTAACTCAATTTTGTCTTTGGGGTTTCTTAGGATGGTGGATATTTTTCGGTTTGTGCAGAATGCTGTCTTGATGTGTTTGTGGAGGATTTTGCTGATTCTGTCTGTGGTGCTTTTTATGTATGGGAGGAGGGCTTTGCCATTTTCTTGTTCTCTGGCTTGGATTTTAGTGGAGGTAATCTTATTTCTTTGGAATCCATTGGATGTCAGTACATTAGTGAGAGTGTGTAGTTCGGGTTTTAGGTGTTGTTCGTCAGCTAAGCATTTTGTTCTGGAGATGAGTGTCTTGGCCACGGAGTTGATCTGTGCTGGGTGGTGGTATGAGAGTGCGTGCAGATAGCGGTTTGTGTGTGTTTTCTTCTGGTAGATGGTGTGTCATAGGGAGCCATTGGATTTCCTGTAGACTAAGACATCCAGGAAGGGAAGTTGGTTGTTCACTTCTGTTTCCATCGTGAACTGTATTTTGGGGTGTAGGCTGTTGAGGTGTGTGAGGAAGTTGTCCAGTTTTTCTTTCCCATGTGGCCAGATTATGAAAGTGTCGTCTATGTATCTGAGCCACATTTTGGGTTTGTGATCAGATTTTTCTAGAGCTTGGGTTTCAAAGTTTTCCATGTAGAGGTTAGCAATGACAGGTGAGAGGGGTGATCCCACGGGTGCTCCTTCTATCTGTTTGTATTTTTGTCCATTATAAATGAAGTATGTGTTGGATAGGCAGTGGTTGGTCAGATCTAGGATATGCTTGGGGCGGGGTTATATTTGTTAATATAACAAATATATCTTTGATTGGCACTTGGGTGAAGAGGGCTATGACATCGAAGGTCATGAGTAGGTCGCTGGACTGTAAGTTTTGTTTCTTTATGATCTCTATGAACTGGAATGAATTTTTTACATGTGAGGTGATCGATTCTGCATAGGGCTGTAGTTGTTTGGCGAGAAATTTGGCTAGATTTTGTAGAGGTGAGCCTATGGAGCTGACTATGGGTCTAAGTGGGGTTCCTTCTTTGTGTATCTTGGGGAGACCATAGAGCTTAGGCATCTGGAAGATTTCTCTCTGGGAATGATTCTTTGCTGGATCTCTTCGCTGATGGGAGAGGCTTTTATTTTGGATCTAGTGGTTTTTTCCAGGTAGGTGGTGGGGTCTGTGTTTAGGGGTTTGTATGTGGAGTCTTGGAGTAGGTTGGTTAATTTGGTTTGGTAGTCAGATGTGTTCATAACCACCATGGCATTGCCCTTGTCTGCTGGTAGGATTATTATGCTGGTGTCTTCTTTCAGGTTAAGTAGTCTGTCTGTTCCTCTTTGGGTAAGTTGCTTTTGGGTGCTTGCTGGTGCAGAGGATGTTGGTGATTTCGAGTCTGATTCTGTTAGCGTTGTCGGGGTGGATTTTGGTCAGACTGGTTTCAACTCTGCATATAATGGTTTCAGTGGGGATGTATTTGGGAGCGACTGCAAAGTTGAATCCTTTGGAAAGGACATTGGTTTCGGCTTTGGTGAGGATTCTATCTGAGATGTTATGCACTGTTTGTTTCATGTGTGGCTGTGAGGGGGGAGGGGTTTGTTTCTGGCATTCTTGTAATCTTCAGAGTTTGTTGGTGTGTGTGTGTCTGTCTTGAGGGTGGTCTGTGTTTCAGCTCTCCAGGCGGCAAGTTGTTTGGATTTGTCCCAAAGTGCAGGGTGGATCTTGTTGCTGAGTTTGAGGTGAAGTGTGAGGAGATCTTTGTTAATTCGGTCTAGGAGGAATCTTTTTCTGTGAAGTTCATTTCTGATTAGGGCCAGTTCTCTTCTTTTCAGGATGCATTTGGTGGTTGCAGAGTTGGAGTGGAATTTCAATTGGAAGCATGTGGGGATTAAATTTTGATCTCGGCAGTTGCGTAGGAATGCGAGGTCACGTAAAACGGAAGTTCTTTGGACTTCAAGTTTTTCATAGGTCCTGGTCAGATGGTGGATTTCCTCCCATAGAGATACAATATTTGTTTTCTGAGTTTTCGCCGGTGTTTGTATGTAGGTCTTTGGTTATTTGGGTTTTGTCCCACATAAAATTGGAAGTGTCTTGGCGACATTTCGACCAATTCTCATTCGTCATCTCCAGCCCTATTTATATATATATATAGAGAGAGAGAGAGTTAAAATCTTGGGTGTTTTCCAGCATCATTTAAAAGTCTGTTAGTTAAAATGCTTAAAATCTTGGCTAAGATCTCAGCTCAAAATCCTCCAAAATCCCAACAAACACTTTGTAACGTCTTTTAAAACTCTGGCTAAAATCCTAACCAACACTCTAAAGGTTTGGCAATGTTTCGACAAGCTCTCTACCTTGTCATCTTCTGGCCTTTACTATCAGTTTAGAAGTTGTGGGACCTGCTTCATTATCCTAGCTACAGCCTGATTGCGTGTTAATGGCCCAGCTTTCTCTGGATCCCTATTACTAACTGTCAGCTGCAAAGAGGTAAGATTTAGCCAGAGTTTTAAAAAACCTTAGTGTTTTGTTGGGATTTTGGAGGATTTTGAGCTGAGATCTTAGCCAAGATTTTAAGCATTTAAGCATTTTAACTAAGCATTTTATTTTATTTTTTAATTTTCAAAACAAACTTTATTTAACTTTCAAATGTATACAAAAACAGTTAAAAACCATATTAAAATATCCATGTCCATAAATCGTAATCAATGATGAAATTCGTTTCTACTCTCTTAAGTATCTATATGTGATTACTATACATATACACATATATATACATACATTATACCATTCATTGCTTGTCCCATTTTCATCCACATGCCTTTTGTCGGTGACTGTCAGCTGGACTGTCATACTGGAGACGAGGAAACGCTGGTCACATTAACTAAGCATTTTAAATGACATGGGAAAACACCCGAAATTTTAACTTTTTACATACACACAGCCGCAAAAACTATATATATATATATATATATATATATATATATATATATATATATATATATATATATATATATATATATATATGTAGGTCTTTGGTTATTCGGGTGTACTCCCACGTAGAATTGGATGTGTCTTGGCGACGTTTCGACGAAGTCTCATTCGTCATCTTCAGGCTGGTGTTCTCGGCTTCATGCTTCCAGGAGCAATACACAAAGCACGAAGCCGAGAACAAGATGACGAATGAGACTTCGTCGAAACGTCGCCAAGACACATCCAATTCTATGCAGGAGAACACCCGAATAACCAAAGACCTACATATAAACACCCACGAAAACGTCTGAAAACATATATATATATATATATATATATATATATATATATATATATATATATATATATATATATATATAAATATAATATGCTTTCAGATTTTGCACTAATTAAAGCACTTGGAAATTCAAAAATAATTGGGGTTATTTACTGTTTATTCCAGATTCTCTCTTTTTATCAAATAACAAAGGAAACTCTACTTAGCTGTGGTCAAAACTTGTATCTCTTAAAGCAGAATAAATTCTGAAAGCATATGATTATCCAAAAGGCGGGTGAAAAGAAACTTGTAGAATTAATGAACTACCATTAGTATTTCTTTCATTTCCTGTCTTAACCTACAACTGGAAAATGTGCAACAAATTAGAAAAAAATATTATCAGTTAGACATACTTCTTTTTTTTACATATTTCTTTATCCTCAGATTGAAATATTGGATTTATTTTATTTTATTTATTAAAAGGGGGACGAGAAAGGTATCAAATTTGTGTGCATACACACATATATGCACACAAATATCTGAAATTCTTTTGCGCCAAAAATTTCTTTTGTGATTCCATCTATTCCTTTTGGGACAAAGTGAAATAACAGAATAACAGAGATGGAAGGGAACTTGGAGGTCTTTTAGTCCTATCCTCTGCTCGAGCAGGAAACCCTTTACCATTTCAGACAAATGGTTGTCCAATCTCTTCTTAAAAACCTCCAGTATTGGAGCACCCACAACTTCTGGAGGTAAATCATTCAAATGATTAATTGTTCTAATATTCAGGAAATTTCTCCTTAGTTCCAGGTTCCTTCTCTTCTTGATTAGTGTCCATTCATTATTATTATTTTTGCACAAATGAAAATCTTTTCGATGCCATTTTAATGGGTTGAGTGCAATAAAACTATTGCTATTCCAGATGGACCAGGAATGGTTGCAGCTTATTGATTCCACTGTAATTGTACAAAAATACTTTTTGCCAATTAGCTCCTTGAAGATTGAAACACAGTTGAGGGTGCTAAGAAGCAAACATGATCTCAGGACTCAGGACTGGCTTTTTCAGATACAATCCTATCTAGAAAACACTGAAACAGTCTCAGGGCCTGGTTTCCTACTGACCAACATTTTCTTGTCAATATTTAATTTTAGATTGTTCATCATCAATATACTCGTGTATTGTGTTGTCACCATTAGTGGCTGAATAAGGATCCTGTGTTCTTATATTGTGGCTTGATTACTTTGGTCTATCAGGATATAGTATATTGTGAGTATGTTGCATACTCACTGGAAATGTTTCTTTGGGAAGTTTCAGTAAAACAAGCAGTAGGAAAATCAACCAACTGTAAGATCTGTGTTTATTCAGTCAAGAATACACATTATTGTCCCTGAACCATCGCATTTAATGGCTAGTGGAAGAGTTCACAGACAATCAAGATAGGGCAACAGCATTATTGCTGAGAATTCTTGCTGTAGAAAACTAGATAATCCCAGAAGGTCCATTTGGGGCTACTGAATTAGCTCCCAAATTTACAGCACTACCTAAAGCTACAGAATGTATTCTAATATAGACTTTCAGGTTAGTAAACATGCACCTTTGAAATGTTTTATTGCCTATCTACCACCTTTGGGTACCTGGTTCTTATAAACTTTCAGACCTGGGTATATAAGACTTGCCCTAGGTAAAATTAAACCCTATATTAGTAGGGTTTCCTATTTCCAGATATTGACCTATGGTCATTTCTGGAAATAGGAATAAAGAAAGAAATTATTGAACCCAAACTGAAAAGATAATTCAGCTTTATTCCATGGCTTTATTTTAGCAAGTATGTTTTGCTGACTGCTTATCATATATACAACAATGTGAAATCACAGCTACCAATTCTCTAGTTGATTTTGGTCTTTATAGACATCAAATTGTGCTTATAGTAGTAGTAGTGGTGGTGTGGTGGTGTGGTTGAGGGTGGGGGTGGTGTATTATTATTAAAATTCACCAACCAGCAACATTTTAGTTATATTAATGTCATTTTAATATTCCCATAAATTGTTTAATTCATTTAAAACTTGCCACTGGATTGTAATAAGTTTCAAGTGTTGACAGCTAAGAAAACAAATGCCACTCAATCTTGTAAATCTGTTATATAGCCAACTTCCCAAAGTTAAAGAATGCCCTTGTATAATATATTAATCTATTAATAGATATCTTGCTTTTATTACTATTTTCTCACATCCAACCACTTAGGAAATAATAAGATTTCCTCTAAATCAATGACTTCATTTGTTTCCATTTGAAAATGTTATGGTCCATGAATTGCAAAGAAATAAGGTCTTTTACGAACAACATGCTTTGGAGTCTGAAAGGAAAGGAAGCAAAAGAAGGTAGTTTTGGCTTCAATTATCAACACATAGGGTTATCTGCTTGATTGCTAGATATATTTCTTCAGAGTTACAGGTTCCATCTATGCAAGAGTGTCATCTGGCAGGATCTTGGAAGACAGTCTTTTCTGCTGTCAGCTCGCCTCCCCCCTCCTCTCCTTTGGAACATCATCCCATGAAACCTAGATTGACCTCAGTTCTGCCGGCCTTTAGAAATGTCCTGAAGACATGGCTCTGCCATCATGCCTTGGAGTCTGGCCATGGTGGGTTTTGTTGAGCTGGATAAAAGGATGGACTTTGTCCACTGACCATAGTTATTTTTGTTTTCTAAGTGGTTTCTGTTTTATATGTTTCTATATTGGTTGTAAACTTTTTTTTTATTGGATTGCTCTTTTTAAACAGTTGTAAGCTGCCCAGAGTACTCAAGTGAAATGGGTGGCCATGCAAATAAATATATCAGAATTGGACACAAACCACATTTAAAATTTAAAATTTATCTTTCATTCAGAGCAATCCTAGTCTGAAAGAAAGAAGTACTTTCATTCAAGAAGTAGTAGAGAAATAAGGTGTAGATACTTTTATCTACAGCAATTTGCAAGTCTGTTTTAATTTATGTGTACATACTGAGTTTATGTGTACATACTGAAAAAAAATTGTATCATTGCTGTTGTGCTTTTACTACCTAGGTCTAGGAAGAAAGATACTTTGGATCCTATACCTTGACTTATACATAGGATCCTTTGGGTCCTATGTACCTTGACTTGTTTACTTGTTTGTTGCCTTAATTAGGTAGAAAGACAACTGAAAATGGTTTCCTTTTATTCATTGAATTTGAGATTACCTCCAAATGAAGTTGAAGATGGGAATGGAGGAGAAGATCTATGCTATTATAAATTCCCAACTTGATATACTTATAGAGGTCTATTGCTTATTAGTCACCTATTAGCTTGTTTTGATCTGAAACACAGTGTAGAGCCACAGTGAGAAATGTATAAAGTATCTGGAATTCCTGAAAGCTATTTCATTACATAAAGTTGCTTTTAAGAATTAACTTCCAGACTTTCTAGGGAAAGTGTATTTAGGAAATGTATTTGGAGGCACACATGTCAGATGTGAGTGGAAGCAAAGAAAGAAACAGTATAGATTCTACAATTAAATATAGATATATAGTAATATATCTATATTTATTATATTTCTCCTTTTATTACTAAATGGCTCATAGAAAATCATTATTAAAAGACACCACTAAGAATAATTCCTATGCTACACCCACTGGATTGAATGGGAATTATATTGGTCATGTTCTTCTGACACTTCCATTCATCTCATTTAGGCATAATCAGGAGAAGCTCCTTGTGGAACTAACTATTGAAAATGTATGCTTGAATTTATATGAACATATTTAGTAGAAAGAGTAACTTGCATTTGTACTCACTGTTCCTGGCAAACAACTACATCTGGAATTTGGTATTTACTACTGGAGCTGTAGTAAATAGTTAATTTAGAAATTAATATCAGCTGAAGAAACTCATCTGGGAGCCCATCTGGGAGGCCCTTCTAGGCAAAATGATATTAAGAGTTAGCTGCTACTGCTAGGAATACACTGAACTGAGTAAAATACTATCATTTGTTTTGTTTTGTAATATGTAGGTTTTATATTGTAGTCCATAACAGCAAAAAAAAAAAAAAACACAAGCAAACCTCTGCAGTACAGTTTATCAAAGCAACTTGCTAATAAAAAGAGATGTCTCCTTAATGCAAATGTTCAGTCAATAAAAAGTACTTGGAGAAATATTTTTTAGTAAGTAAGAACAGACAATCCAACAGCACATTGCTAGCACTGCAAGTCAGTATTTTCTGTTGCTTGCAATGGCAGTCACCATTGGCCTTATTCAATGCAGCAAAATAGCAAATATATTTGTGAAGGGAACGTGAAAAAGTAAGGGTAATATCAGAAGACCATTTCTTTACCCTGCTGTAATGCACAATCACAGTGTTCAGTTAATGAACTGCACTTCTGCATGATCTAAAGTTCTATTGCACTCATACAAATACTCTGGTTACTAATGCATCTACAGTTGTTGCCGCAGGAGAACTAAAATGTGAAATGGGCAACTCTGATTATATCTCAATCAACTGATGCTCCATTATAACATCTATTAAAGTGATACCAATGGTAATTTGTTCCTTTAAATCCTATGAAGGACTGGATAAAAATAGTGGAATTTAGCTTCCGCTAGCTGAAATGTCTATTAAACTGCATAGAGAAATATGTGAAGCCCTGGGCAAAATTCAAGTTACAAAAAAAAGGATTGGCTTTTGAGTGGCAACACAAATCTAACTTTGGTGCTAAACCAAGAGGCACTCTCTGAAAATTATTTAACTGCAATGTGGACTGCAGATCACATTTTCCAAAATGCAGTGTAATTGGCTTTTGGCAGGATTGCCCCTGATAGCAAGTCCTTTTTTACCAAAGCTTTTAATATTTATACCTTATTGATTGAAATAATTTGTTTTGTTTTAATTTGGAAAGTCAGCAACTTCTCAACACAAGTACAACCTGCTAGCTTTTTATGATCCTTGTAGTGGACAGGATGTTAAAGAGGGATCTGCAGAATTTAAATTCAGGAATGGGATGCTCTGGGAATAACGGAATGTTCCATCTTTCTCCCAGTGATGCTGAATATCTTCTAAGTCAAGGATTTCCAAACCTTTTCAGTTACTGGAACTTATTATTTTTAAAAAAATTCCTGGATTCCCTGAGCAGGCAAAGCTCTGGTGAAACCGCCCTGAGTCCCCCTGGGGAGAAGGGCAGTATATAAGTTGAAATAATAAATAAATAAATAAATAAATAAATAAATAAATAAATAAATAAATAAATAAATAAATAAATAAATAATTGGTCATATTCATGTGGTTTAGCACAGTAGTCTATCTTCTTAATCTGACTTGCTTAGTCTGTCACAGAATCCCATCACATCGTTTGAAAACTATGCTCTAAATTATACTTTATCAAAGACAGTAGTTTTTTCCAGAAAAAAGTCAGTCAAACTCAAAGCAATTTGAAGAGTTCCAGGAATGGTCCAATCCTTTGGTCAAGAATTCTATGTCCCAAACCCCTCAAACTGCTTTGGGCTTGTTGGATTTTCTTCTGGAAAAATGTTAATGGTGGTGTCCCCCAAGGCTGCATTTTAGGACCCACATCTTTTAGACTTTACATAAATGACCTTTGCAATCATATTATAAGCAACTGCATTCTCTTCGCTGATGATGTAAAACTATTCAACACCACAAATAATGCTGCTGCCCTAAAAAGAGACCTTGACTATGTGTCAGAATGGTCAAACAATTGGCAACTCCAAATATCAACCAACAAATGCTCTGTCTTACACATTGGGGAAAAAAAATCAGAACATCAAATACAAGCTGGGCCGATACGATCCTGTAGATGACCCTCATTATGTCAAGGACCTTGGAGTATTAATCTCAAATGATCTAAGTTCCAGAGCTGACTGTAACAGCATTGCCAAAAAGGCATTAAGAGTTGTTAACCTAATCTTGTGAAGCTTCTCCGGTAATATTATACTGCAAACTAGGACATATAAAACCTTTACTATTCTCGAGTACTTCTCATCTGCCCTGGAACCCGGACTGTATATCGGACATTAATACAATTGAGCAAGTCCAGAGGTATTTCACGAGAAGAGTACTCCACTCCTCTGCTCGTAACAGAATACCTTATGCCACCAGACTTGAAATTTTGGGCTTAGACAACTTAGAACTACACCGCCTTCAGTGTGACCTAAGCATAGTACATAAAATTATCTGTTACAACGTCCTACCTGTCAATGACTACTTCAGCTTCAACCGCAATAATACATGAGCACACAATAGATACAAACTTAAGGTAAACCGCTCCAAACTCATTTGCAGAAAATACGATTTCAGCAACAGAGTGGTCAATGCCTGGAATGCACTACCTGACTCTGGTTACTTCCCCAAACCCCCATAACTTTAACCTTAGACTGCCTATTGCTGACCTCACCCCATTCCTAAGAGGTCTGTAAAGGGCATAGATAACCAACGTGCCTACCATCCCTGTCCTATTGTCCCCATTTATTCATATCCTTATCTTGTATTCATAATCATGTTTATACTTATATCTGTAATCTTATATGTGTTTGACAAAAAAATGAATGAATGAATGAATGAATATATCATATTTCCCCAAAAATAAGACCCTGTCTTATATTTTTTGAACCCTGAAATAAGCGCTTGGCCTTATTGCCATGCACTCAAAAGCCCGATTGGGCTTGTTATCAGGGGATGTCTTCTTTTGGGGAAAACAGGGTATGTATGTATGTATGTATGTATGTATGCATGTATGTTCCTGGATTTGGAAGTTTGTCATTATCTGACAAGGAAGGAAGGAGAAAAATATAACATTTCAGAGTTTTCCAGAATGACAAGTTTTCATATTGGTAAATTTTGTACAACCCTGAATTAAATTTCTTTTCAGGTCTTCACCTCTTACTTAGTTCCCGCAGCAATTTTTGTTTTCTTTCACCTACTGGGTGAAATCCAGCAATTGTTACTGCACAATCAGTTCTCCCTATTCAGCAACATAATAGAAGCCATAGGAAAAGAAAGCCAGAGGGATTGACATTGCCCTGAAACAGACCCCTGAAAGAAATGTTTTTCAATAGAAGGGATGGCTGTTTCAGGGGCTGCAGGTCCTTAAGGAGAAAAAAAAGCACCATAAACAACTCTGTTCCCATAGTAGGTCCACATGACTATTGTATTCCTTATCTAGTGGGATGGAAGGATGTTTAATGAACTGCATACATCCTCATACAGCTAAACAAGGTCCTGTAGCATTCTCTACAGAGTTATTTAATGAACTGACAAGTGTAAAGAAACAATGAACAGGCAACAGCAGAAAAAGAAAACAGATGAGTGATTGGTAATAACATTTACTCATTGTTTTAAAATCATTGATCTGTAGCATGGATTTTTTTTCCATTATGACCCAAATAAAGTGAGCATCTCTTAAATCATTGCTTATCTTGATGTCATGGTAATCACAGTTGTGCTGAATTTTATAACATACAAAGCAAGTATATTCTTCAAAATGTTTTGTTTTTTTCTTTGGCTATCTGGGTATTCTCAGGAAGTTTCTCTAACACTAAAGTTAAAAAGTGTCAATTCTTTCTATCCCTGCTTCTTCCAAATATCAATGCTCACTTCTATAGAGTGCCACATGGAAAACCATTGCCTGTGCAATTCTAATCTTTGCAGATAATTACTACATTCTGTACATAATTACAGTTTAAAATCTGATCTTGTCAGTTGTTGTTTTTTGTGATATAGAGGTGTATCAGGAATTGTGAAATTGTCCGTGTTATGGATTAAGATTAATAAATATGGAAGAGTATACAAATTAATGTGTCCCAGTTTTTACTCTTGAAAATCTAGTCATTATAAATTATACCCAAAATGTTCCTCTAAGGTACTTTAAAACATGGTACATGTTGCACACTGTTTAACTCATGGATTACTGCCAACAGCATCCTTAATTTCTACGTTGACCTCTTCACTGCAAGTGTTTACACATAGTAGAAAGCACTTACTTTTCATGAGAAAGTTTACCTGAACAGAATTTCAGACAACATGAAACATTATGTATTATATAAGATCTACTTCAATAAAGATTGTCCATAGAAAGTGAATTCCAAGACTCTTAACACTTAAAACCAGATACCACAATCACACTATAGCTTTTGCAAATATATATATATATATATATATATATATATATATATATATATATATATATTTCATATATATATATCTCTCTCTCATATATATATATATATATATATATATATATATATATATTTCATATATATATATTTCATATATATATATATATATATATATATATATATATATATATATATATCAGATAAATTTCTTGACAGCAAAGCATATCTAATTTAATTTAAAGTAATCAAGGAGAATTAATGGGCCAATGAACCATTGAAGAACTGATGTTTAAACCAGTAGCAAACATGGATTCCCATTTCCAAAAAGAAAAAAGCGTTTATAAAAACTTAGATTGAATCTATAGCTTTTGAATCATTTGGGCACCTACCTGTGCCCTGTATCACATTTGAGATATAGATTTTAGCTCAACAGAACTTGATGGTGGCAAGTATGAATCCAACCTCTTAGATTTATCTTGAATTACCCTGCCATTATTGCTAACTTTGGAAATAATGGACCTAATTTGTTCATTTCAACTTGCTCATTGCACAAACATATTATGTTCGATTTGAAAATTTTATTTAATAATGTCTTGTCATGAAATAAAGGTTAGAATGCAACAAAAATGAAATGAACACTTTATCAATAATATAGCTAAAAATCATGAAAGTCCTGAAAAAAATACACACACACATACATAAATGGTTTGTCTCTAATGTGATCAGATATTTGCTTTTACATGAGATAAACAAAACTAGAACTCTGTAAATGGCTTTTTAAAAAACTGGAATTCTTTTATTATACTTGCTGAGTTAGTTTCTCCATAATTATAATCTAAATTGTATCAATTAATTGAAACATCAAGGGGATGTATGATGGCATCAAGCAGGTCTTAGATCTAACACAGAAGAAATCTGCCCCTCTGAAATCTGCTACAGGTGAGGTTATCCAGAACCAAGCACAGCAGATGGCAAGCTGGGTACAGCACTACTCTGAGTTATATTCCAGAGAAAATGTGGTAACTGAAGAAGCATTAAATAACATTCAGTGCCTGCCTGTCTTGGAGGAGCTTGATAGCGAACCAACTTTAGAGGAACTAAATGCGGCCCTGGATTCTCTTGCCATTGGCAAGGTACCCGAGAAAGATAACATCCCTGCTGAAGTTCTGAAGTGCTGCAAACAGAACATTCCCACTGAACTGCATGAAATCTTCTGTCTTTGTTGGAGGGAAGGTGGACTACCACAGGACATGAAGGATGCAAATATTGTCCCACTGTACAAGAACAAAGGTGACAGGAGTGACTGTAACAAATACCACAGCATCTCTCTTCTTAGTGTTGTAGCTGCCATATTGTCATACTGAAGAGGCTCCAGGTGCTTGCAGAGAGAGTCTTTCCAGAATCACAGTGTGGATTTCAAACCAACAGGTCCACTACTGACATGGTATTTTCCCTTAGACAGTTGCAGGAGAAATGAAGGAAACAAAGACAGCCACTTTTCATAGCCTTCATAGGGATGGCCTTTATAAAATTCTCCCCAAGATTGGATGTCCCCCTCAGCTCCTCAACATCATCAGGTCCTTTCATGAGGAAATGAAGGGCACTATAGTTTTTGATGGCTTAACATCAGATTCCTTTGATATTCAAACTGGAGTGAAGCAGGGGTGTGTCCTTGCACCAACTTTATTTGGGATCTTTTTTTCTGCCATGGTAAAACATGCTTTTGGAACTGCAACAGAGGGTATTTATCTCTGGACCAGGTCAGACAGAAAACTCTTTAATCTCTCTAGACTGAGAGCAAAGTCTAAAGTCCAGCTGAAATGCTTATGGGATTTCCTCTTTACTGACCATGCTGCCAACACTGCTCACTCTGCTGAAGACCTTCAACAACTTATGGACAGTTTTAGTAAGGCCTGCCAAGACTTTGGACTAACAATCAGCCTGAAAAAAAAACAAGTCATGAGTCAAGACATGGATTCACCTCCCTGTATTACAATCTCTGCACAAGAACTGGATGTCATCCATGACTTTGTGTACCTCAACTCAAATATCTCTGACATTCTCTCTTTAGATACTTAGCTGAATAAAAGTACTGGTAAAGCGGCCACCACATTTTCCAGACTTACAAAGAGAGTATGGCTTAATAAGAAGCTGATGGAACATACAAAGATCCAGGTCTATAGAGCCTATGTCCTGAACACACTCTTGTACTGCAGTGAGTCTTGGATCCTTTATGCACAGCAGGAGAGAAAGTTGAACACCTTTCATATGCGCTGTTTCCGATGTATTCTTGGCATCACCTGGCAGGACAAAGTTATAAATAGCACAGTCTTGGAACCTGCTGGAATTTCTAGCATATATATACTATTGAAACAGTGACATCTACACTGGCTTGGGCATGTCGTGAGAATGGCTGATGGTCGGATTCTGAAAGATCTCCTGTATGGAGAATTAGTGTAGGGAAAGTGCCTCAGAGGGAGATCACAGCTGCGATATAAGGATATCTGCAAGAGGGACCTAAAGGCCCTGGGAATGGACATTAACAACTGGAAAACCTTGACCTCTGATCATTCAGCTTGGAAGCTAAAGACACAGCATGGCCTTCTCCAATTCAAGGAGACACTTGTTCAGCAGGCTGAGGCAAAAAGGCAGTCCTGGAATCAGTGAAATCTGGGGGCTAGGCAGGAGACAGAATGTATCTGCTCTCAGTGTGGAAGGGATTGCCACTCTCAAATTGGCCTTTTTAATCACACTAGATGCTGTTTTAGGACCTCTTTTCAGAGCATGATACCATAGTCTTTTGAGACTGAAAGAAGCCAATGAATAATCAATTAATTGCATTACCTGGGAAACCCCAAATTACCCACTCAATGATCTTGCCTTAAATGCATTTGTTCAGGACAGCTGTTATTAACATTTTGATTGATTTGAATACCCAACCTTTTTCTTCACACTGCATTGTCTCTCAATCAATGCCATTTTAATAGATTTTTGTTCACTGATATCAATGTTCCAGTAAATAGAGACATGCAGGAGACTCAAATTACTAGTATGTAAAATTTGCTATCAGGCATCTGTAAGAAGGGAGGAGGGAGAGTTATTTTAAAAAAAATTAAGACAGAAGTCATCATCACAGTTGCAACCATCATCTTGGCTTTTTTGAGGCCTCTGTCACTTAAGAAAGGACATACATGCTCCTGATGGCTATTATATTTTAACTAAAGGGTTTATTGCCTTGAATGAAAAAATATGATCCAGCCATTCCAAATTCTAAACCATAAATTGGATGTGCACCAAACAATGTGTAGGCAACTCTAAGCAATAGTTTCAATCACATAGACTTACAGCAAGAAGACTTAGCTATAAGGAAGGAACACTTCTTCCCCACCCCCGCCCCCAAAGTTTAGAACAATTTGTACGGACATACATGGTTTAAAAATCTTTTGGGTACAGAAGGCTTTATCAGTAAAATCAAAAGGCTGACGTTTTCCTTTGGCTACAAGAGACAACCTCATCTAGTTTGAAATCTGGAACTAACTGCTATCTGACAGTGACATGTGACATATGTGAATCATGAGTTCACATTGCTGGGCTGTCACATAAAGTAACAACAAAACTTTCCTTCTTCTTGGAAAATTTCAGCTATCTTGACTTAAAAGCATTCTGCACTCCAGGACAGATGAGTGTATAGCAAGGGATGAGAGATGAATGGGGGAGCAACAGATTGGGCAGATTTAGTTTCCATGCATCAAGCTAATCATTTCCATTGTTTGCACATCTTGGGTGAAAATTAATTAAATTAAATATTCACAAACAGTAATGACCTTGGATCTTGCTATTTTGAGACGTTGTAAATATTATGGGAGCAATTGTGTCAGAAACATCGTAACAGTATCTAGTAAAATCCAGGCTCTTTATGAAACTTAATTCTGTTTTTCAATGTACACTTCCACAAAGTCATCTATATTTAGTGAATAGTCGGATACAAGAAAGATCCATCTGTGATTCAGAAGATATATAATGAATCAGATGACACTTATTTATCTGCATATGTTCAATATAACTGGGGGGAGGGGGACTATTTACAGTTTCCAGATCTTTGGGTTGAGATATCCAGATAGAATTCACAAGTGTCTTTTGGGCCACAATATAGAAAACATTTCACTGTCCATGCAATCCCTGGAATTTAATATGAAAGATGCAAGTTTGTTTATTTATTTGTTTGTTTGTTTGTCAAACATGTACAGATAACAAATATAGGTATGGACATAAACATAAAAAAAAAAGTATGAGTATCCCAAAGACTGAAGCAATATATCACTACATAAAAGCATGTTTAGAATCCATATTCGGGGTGAAATCCAGGAGAACCTGTGGTAGAAATTTTGAGTAGTTCGGAAAACGGGCAAGTACCACCTCTGGCTGGCTCCAGAGTGGAGTGGGAATGGAGATTTTGGAATATCCTTCCCCGGCCACGCCCACCAAGCCATGCCCACAGAACCGGTAGGGAAAAATTTCGAATTTCACCACTGTCCATATTATATAATAATTAATTCTTCTAAATTGTGTTACTTGTGATATATTTTTTTTAAAAAATCATTTCTCTTCCTTGTCTTGGTCCTTCAGCTTTATTGTATTCTGAAAAAAGCAAATGTTTTGTATATCACCATAACTTCATACAGCAGTGAACTTTCTTCTACTAAGCCTGAGGATTTTCTTCTAATCAGATCTGTAAGAGTTGCCGTCTAACCTACGGGTGCTCTTTACTTGCCCAGCTTGCCACCAGACTTCTTATTAGCAGATGCATACATAACACTATCAACTTTCTAATGGGGTTTTTAAATCAGCCTAGTGGGAATACAATCAAGCTATGAACAGAATGAAAGAAATGCTTTAGAGCACAATCTTGTTGCTGCAGCTGGAATTTTGTAGATTTGTTATCTACATATTGAGACTCTAAATTATCTCCACAGTTTTTACCAACAGCCTCTGGAAAATTAATCAGATTCTACTTAACCTGCAAATCTTGAAGCTAACAGAAAAAAAAGAAGGGAAAGGAAGGGCGAATGCTATTTTCATAGCTAGCTAGCTAGATATTCATATTTTTTTTCTTAAACTGCTTTATGTTAATAATTTACATATCATGCACACTTGCTGAAGCTGTTATAGGAAAGTGAATTAGGAAGTGGAATAGATCAATAAAACCAGGGGGCTATGATGTTTTATAATTTCATAATTGTCTAGATTTTTCTTTTTATGATTGGGCATGTATTATTTTGTTATAATAGCTCTCTTTGGGAGTGTTAATATAGATTGTGCCCAGAAAAGGCAGTCTTGGTACGATAAATGAAAAACCATCCCCTACGGCTTGGGCTGGATGGTTTTTCTATTTTTCTCCCTATCTCATTTCAATATCCATGTTAAATTAATAAAACCCTTTTTCCCATTAAAACCTAAATGGTAAAATATTTATTTTTCCATTAGGAGTATTGTTTTGAGAAAAGAGAAATAAGAATAAAAACTAGAAAGAATGAAAGGAGAAAATAAAGTAAATAGAAAGAGGTATCTCATTTTCTTTTAAATAGACTGTGTACAAATATTTATCGTAATAACTGTAATAGGAGAAATATTTATAAGTGTCATAAAATGTACCATTTATGCTAAAGCAATCTTTACTGCTAATAGAAACAATTCAGACATAGTTGAGCTCCAGTTATTGCAGTTTTTCTATTTGCTTTGACTCAAGATTGGCTATTTTATTTTCAGACGCTTCAGCCTTATTTCTACATATCTTCTGAGACTTGGTCAAAATGTGCAGCACAATGGATACAATCACTTTGTATCACTGAGGGTGGGGTTGGAGTGCCATTTCAAACGCTTACCGGTTCTGTAGGCGTTGCTTGGTGGGCGTGGTGTGGCTTGGTGGGTATGGCAGGGGAAGGATACTGCAAAATTTCCATTCCCTCCCCACTCCAGGAGATGGATACTGCAAAATCCTCATTCCCTCCCCAGTCCTGGGGGAAGGATATTGCAAAATCTCCATTCCCACCCCACTCTGGGGCCAGCCAGAGATAGTATTTGCTGGTTCTCCAAACTATTCAAAATTTCCACTACTGACCTGTCAGAACCTGCTGGATTTCACTCTTGATCACTTACCATCTGAGAAGGGCAGGATCACATCAGTTGGAATGTTGATACAAAATATGCAGGGTTGCACAAATCAAGAGCATTGTAAGCCGCCCTGAGTCTCCAGAGAAGGGCAGCATATAAATCTAACTAATAAATAAAATAAAATAAATAAGAGAAGCAAGATATTCTGATTCCCCCCACCCCACCCCCAGGTTTGGATGTTTGGAGAGATTTGTTATTTTAGATCTTGTAGTTATTCTAGGTTTCTTGCCTCAAAGTAGTAGGAAAGTACTAGCAGAAATTTGGCTTTTGTGAAAGGAATCTCGAATCACTTAAAAGGATGCAAAAATGTATATTAAAAGTATTATGCCAATAGAAAACCAAGACAAGTGTTTCCCTTTGGTTCTTCAGTTTTCTAGATTGTATTTTTATAAACATAACTTCATTTGCCATTCCATGCGATTCTATCACTTCATCCTTCTGCTACGTCACTCTGATCACATTGTCGTGCAAGTGAAGGTAAGTCTATAACACTGATGTTGCCATTTTACAATAGAATAGAATAGAATAGAATAGAATAGAATAGAATAGAATAGAATAGAATAGAATAGAATAGAATAGAATAGAATAGAAAGAATAGAATAGAATAGAACAGAATAGAATACTTTATTGACCAAGTGTGATTGGACACACAAGGAATTTGTCTTTATTTTATTTTATTTTATTTTATTTTTTATTTGATTTATATGCCGCCCTTCTCCGGAGACTCAGGGCGGCTTACAATGCGTTAAGCAATAGTCTTCATACTTTTGTATAGTTATATTTATACAGTCAGCTTATTGCCCCCAACAAACTGGGTCCTCAATTTACCCACCTTATAAAGGATGGAAGGCTGAGTCGACCTTGAGCCTGCCTGGGATTGAACTCACAAGTAATTGCAGCAGCTGGATCTTAAATGCTGCCTTCGTAGGAGGCATTACTCCCCTACGCTACTCAGGCTCCTTTGGTCTTTGGTGCATATGCTCTCAGTGTGCATAAAAAGACAAGATATATTCGACAAGAATCATAAGGTACAACACAATGATAGTCATAGGGTACAAATAAGCAATCAGGAAACAATTAATATCAATATAAATTGTAAGGATACAAGCAACAAAGTTACAGTCATGCAGTCATAAGTGGGAGGAGATGGGTGATAGGAACGGTGAGAAGACTAATAGTAATAGTAACGTAGCACTTAGTGAACAGTGTTGAGGGAATTATTTGTTTAGCAGAGGGATGGTGTTCAGGAAAAAAACTTTTCTTGTGTCTAGTTGTCTTGGTGTACAGTGCTCTATGGCATCATTTTGAGAGTAGGAGTTGAAACAATTTATGTCCAGGATAAGAAGGGTCTGTAAATATTTTCACAGCCCTCTTTTTAACTTGTGCAGTATAAAGGTTCTCAATGGAAGGCAGATTGGCAGTAATTGTTTTTTCTGCAGTTCTAATTATCCTCTGAAGTCTGTGTCTGTCTTGTTGGGTTGCAGAACTGAACCTGACAGTTATAGGGGTGCAGATGACAGAACCAATAATTCCTCTGTAGAACTGTATCAGCAGTTCCTTGGGCAGTTTGAGTTTCCTGATTGGCACAGAAAAAACATTCTTTGTTGTGCTTTTCTCCTAGGAAGTCCCTACTTCTTGAGTTATACCTGAAAATCCATTGCAGCAGATTAGCTGGATCTTCTTGCCAGATCAATCTTACTATCTTAATGAAATAATTCCGATATAGATCTAAATGGAGTAGCATTCATACTTGGTGTTTGAAGTATCATTTGAAATCGAAGAACCAGTTGTATAAAACTGCTGAGCAAGCTTCCAAATCATTGTCTCCAGATCATACGCACAAGTCCAGGAAAAGCATAAATCTAAAGCTCTTCACAATGGCCTGTCATTAAGGCACTAGACTGTCAAGTGGACAATTACCCAGAAAGCACTATCTGAAAGTATAATCTGGGACCATTTATGAAGATGGCACTTAACAAAAAAAGTGGGGGAGAGATTGTTAAATGTCTGTGGAAAGGCAAGTCTTTTTTCGCCTACACCACCTAAATATATTTCCTTCTGAAGAATAATTGAGCTTTCTCTGGCAATGATTTATGAGAAATGCTTGAGGATGTTCTGCTGAGATTTATCCTTATTGTGGAACAAACATGCTAAATCACTGGATTTACTAGGATGCATGATTAAAGTTTCTGAACTGTCCACCTAGGAAAGCCTTAATTCTTTATAAAGTGTTTGTGTCCATATTTACAAACACAGATGGCAACTCATCAAAACTATCATTTATCCATCTTCTGGGAAGTTTATAAGGATCAAGTTTTTGTAGCTATTATGAAGGAGTTTTACAGAATCCAACCTAAATAATAATTCCAACTTTCTTTCTATTTTAGAGTTGCTACCACTGACATTGGATTTTGAATTGTCCCTGACAGGTTGTTTTTTTAAATAAGAGACCAATTTGATAGGTAGCTTAAAGTACTTTAGGCTGTCAATGGTGCTTTACCTTTACAGAGATTACAATGCCTAATTCAAAACTGATATGCCTATTGTTGAAAATGTAAATTTACAAAGGGATTTCCAGATGATTCCTATTTGGTGACCAAATGTCCTATTTTAATGTTTAATGCACACACACCCCAAAAAAGTATAGAGTTGCAGAATCAAAACAGTGGAGTCTCCTTTCAGCGCAATTGGCAGACAGAAACTTGGTTGTCTTATGAAATTTTTATATATTATGGGATATCATTTTTTTCAGGAAATTTTTCTGCATTTACAATTGAATACTAAAAGTGTCTAGTCAATGATACTAGAATTAACTATTTCAATTTATTGATGAAATTATCTGTTTATTCACTTTTTAAGAACAATTCTGTTCCCTTATACATTCTTCTTATGAACATATGATCTATGGTACTCTGTTGCCATTGGTCCCAGATGAGATAGCTGATCCTTAAACATTAAATGTTTGAAATCGCAGAGTGGTGGGGAGAATGGCAAAAAGAATGTTAGAAGAGACTCAGCTCTCTCTACAATCCATTTCCCAATCCAATAACTTCAGTTATCAAGAGTAAGGATTGGATAGAGGGCAATAAAGTAATTATTTCTCCAGCTGTTTCCAAAGAGAATTCAGTGTGCTTCTGCTGGAAAACTTTCCATATTCTATTCCACTCTTAGATTTCTCTGTTCCTTATAGAATGAAAACATGGCAATAGTAACAGAGGAAAGAAGTCTAAGGAAGCAAAATCCAGGCAGAATCTAACTAAGTAAATTCATTTATATTTGCAAATGATTCTTTGGGATATGCGTGCTCTCTCCAGGACAAACTCTAGGACAGTGATAGCTAACCTTTATGCCATCGCGTGCCAAAAGCAGGGGTTGTCACGCGCATGCCTGCCCACACCCATAATTCAATGTGCCCTGCCCCCACCATGCATGTGCGTGCAGCTCCCCCGCACTCCCCCCACTTTTAGCACATGATGGCACAGTGGGCCCAGTAGGCCTGTTTTTCTTTATCTTTATCTTTATCTTTATCTTTATCTTTATCTTTATCTTTATTTGATTTATATACCGCCCTACTCCCGAAGATCTCAGGGTGTTGAGCAGCCAAACAATAAAAATACACAAATACAAAATTTAAAAACAGAATAAAATTGAATTAAACAATTTGGCCCAGATAGATTAAAACACCCCAATCATTTAAAACCGATTAAAATTTGCATATTAAAAGAAAAGAGGGAAAAGATTAGGCCAGGCCCGCCTGGTGGAATAAAAAGGTCTTGAGAGTGCGGCGGAAGGTGCGCAGATCTGGGATCCTCTGTATCTCCAGGGGGAGTTCATTTCAGGTAGTAGGTGCC
The DNA here is from genome assembly GCA_030761175.1 of Masticophis lateralis. Taxonomy (NCBI): domain Eukaryota; kingdom Metazoa; phylum Chordata; class Lepidosauria; order Squamata; family Colubridae; genus Masticophis; species Masticophis lateralis. The sequence continues at coordinate 44,200,582 of JAUDYJ010000005.1, read as the reverse complement.
CCCACAGAGAAGGCTCTCCCCCTAGGGACTGGAAGTCAACATTGTTTGGCCGACGGCACCCAGAGGAGCCCCTCTTTATGAGAGCATACCGGCCGGTGGGAGGCTATTGGTGGTAGTAGGCAGTCCCATAGATAACCAGGTCCTAAGCCATGGAGCGCTCTAAAGATGGTAACCAAAACCTTGAAGCGCACCCAGAAGACCACTGGGAGCCAGTGCAGCTCACACAGGAGGGGTGTTACATGGGAACGCCATGTAACTCCCATTACCACCCGCGTAGCCGCACTCTGCGCCAGTTGAAGCCTCCGGGTGCTCCTCAAGAGGAGCCCCCTGTAGCTCTCCCCAGGCTCCAGAGGCTTTCTTAGAGGCTGGAGAGGGCAAAAACAGCCTCCCTCTCATTCCCGGAGGCTCTCTAGTGGCCAGAAACAGCCTTTTTCCTGACTTCCAGTCGGCCCAGAAGGCCCGAAAATCAGGTGGCCGGCATGCACATGCGCACTGGAGCTGAACTAGGGCAATGCTTGCGTGTACACAGATATGGCTCCACATGCCACCTGTGGATATGTGCCATAAGTTCACCATCACGTCTCTAAGACATCCATGGGCAGTCTTGCTACTAAAAGTAGGTAGTTTTCTCTTTGACCTGAATAAAAGAAATCCTTATCTGTTCATATTAATTTATCTCAGGGAAGAAAAGTCACATAAATAATTATAATAATTCTGGATACAGGATTTAGATGCTATGTTCCTTTAGATCCTGACTTCCTGATCACCCACAGTAGAATTCTTTATATACCAACAACAATCTTTCTCCCTCTTTTAAGCAAAATGGATAGGAGATGTATGCCCCTCAATTTTCCTTAATTGACAGAATATACACTACTTCCATTTTCAATCACTTCTTAAGAATATTACCTCACCATTAGTTTTCATGTGGTAAGGAACGCTGAAGATATTTGGACAATCTCCAACAAATTTCTTATTTTTGTAGCTTAAGCACATTCTCTCAAATAATAGCCAAATCATTTTGCTATACTACATGACCCAGGACTCTTGGACCAATGAGTCCAACTGGATTTATGCATGTTTCAGTGAAATCACACAACCACAAATGCTGCCAGCATGTAAAAATGAAGTATATCCTCAAGAGAAGGATATATTTATATCCTTAATGTCAACTGGATATAGAAGCCTTTGAACTTTGACATACATTTTCAGGTGAAAATAACTAGTCTAGATCTTGAAAACTGTTTGTCCCATTGCATGCTTGGTACATAAATGATAGCTAGGTAGAAGGAAAGTTGATTAAATTATTGATTAGCAACCACAAATCTAAAAAATAACCCAAAGGGAAAAATAAAACAAACTGATTTTGTCCATGTTAGATGAACCAAAGAAACAATTCGCCATGTTAAATAATCTGTACAGGCCTATAAACAGAGCAATCCTAAAACTGCTATTAGGATAAAATAAGCAGTAAGTTTTTGTTTTCACAGGAAGAAGATCAAAGATACTGTCTAATGCATTTCCCTTACAAAGTCCAATGATCGTCTCTAAATCTACTTATCTAAATCCAATTAATAGCCGCACATTAAAAGTATCCTATTTGCAGTCCTGCAGTGCTAGCAAACAGATTCAACCCACTGAATTAGTAATGAATAGAAATAAATGTTTTCTTTCACATGGTGATTTGTCCTACTTATGAATTTTTCTGAACCATCTTTTATTATGCAATAGACATTTCTTCAGTTATTACAGGATGTCCACACAATTAATTACAAAGATTTATTGCTCTGTTCTAGTTCTCAAATTGTAGCATGAGATGGGAGGTACCCTATTTATTGTCCGTTATTCTGATTATCAGTTCAGAAATTCTCAGAAGAAACATCATTTGACTAGAGCAAAAAAAAAAAAATCTCTTCCTGTGTCACTGTTTTCCCCTTTAGCCTTTGTTTTGTTTAGAGATATGAAGTCTTTATCAGCTTTTTATATTCTGTCTACTGCTGATATCTGCAAAGATGATAATTACAGTATATCTGAATATAAGTGTTAGGTGAGCAGATCTCAAGCCTAGAAGTCTAACAACAGGTTGCTTAGAGCCATGCTTCTTGCACTGCTAGTATATTGAGTTCATCAGAGAGAATGGTTTCTATATATCAGTGTATTGTGCCTATGCTACTGAGTGAATTGACTATTGTTGTGCAGCATTGTCCTTGACATAGTGCTGTTCAGGAACACAAAATATTATCTATGCAGAAAGGCTAGTGAGATCCACAGACATCCCAACAATTTCAACAAGAAAGAAGAAACTCTGAAGGTTAAGAAAATCTAACTGCCTGCCCTGTGCCACATCAACATCTTGCCCAAAAGCAGAATCAATCAGGAATCAGCTCCCAAACACGGACAAATCTGAAACTTGCTTGCACAAGGACTAAATCAGGAGTCAGCTGCTCAGACTAATTAATCAGAACCTAGAAACGAACTAAGAACCAATCAGGAATCAACATTCCAAAAATGGCCAATTAGAAGCCTTCACAAATAAAGGGCCAATCAGGAATCAAAACCACGAAAACAACAAATCAAGGTCAGGCTCAAAGAAAAAACCAATCAGAGACCAATTCTAACCAGTCTGTACCAATCAGCTTAGCTAAACACCAATCAGAAGTCAGGACATGTGGTTATAAAGGTAGATTCCAGTCAGTCCCTGCTTGGTTGCTTATGGTCTGTGTGGAAGTTTCTTAGGTTATTTTTTTTAAAGCAGCCAGCTGACTTTTATCAGAAATGGAGATTTATCAAGATTTCTATAACCCCCATGATCCAAAACTACTTTTGCAATGAAAATAAGGCAAATTGCCTTCTCACACCCTTTAACCTTTATTGTGCTTGATCAGTATCTAGCTTCCCACTTATAATTGGACATGTAGGGCCAAATACTTCTTTCCATAGTCAAAGGAAGGCCTCTCCTATTGCAATCTGCTTGTATACACAGCAGATTGCACTGTTGTCAGTGATGGAGAATGTTTGTGAAAAGGTTGTGCAGAAACACAAAAGTGCTGATAATCTGAGCCAATCAATTTAGTATAGTTATCCCTAGTATAAATGTAGTTTCAAAATCATGTCATTGTAAATCATTACAGTAGGGTTACAATGATTTGAGAAAATATAACAAGGCAACTTTATTATTTAGTGATTAAGCAAAAAAAAAAACCCCCCCAAAACCCCACCTTTTCCTTTTGTTGGTTTCAATTCCGCTTGTTCTCTGCATAATGTTGACTACTGTGGCTAAGGCTTTCCAAGAAAAAGCAGATAGATGGTCAGTAAGGCTATGCCATTTTGTAACAAGATCAGCATTATTTGGCTTCTCCTCACTCTGAAAGATCTCAATTTAAAGAACTTTGCACTGCAGGATTTAGACTCACCTTTTTTTCTTCCTTTTGTATTAATGGCCTTTTGATTCCCTTTAGGTAAGAACTAACTTGTTAGTTCACGAGCAGGCACTGTTTGTTGGGAATCTTTTCATCTGAAAAGTGAGATTAAGAGATTTAAAATCAAATAAACACAGTAATGGCACAGGCTAGTCAGACTATCAAGCCCAACCCTCTGTTCAGTGCAGAAATCCAAATTAAAATATCCACTACAGATGACTGCCTACAGTTCTCTGGGTAATTGGCTCCATTGTCAAGATGATCTTACTGAGGTTTATCTAACATTCAATCAGAATCTGACTTCCTATAACTTGTATCTATTATTTCATGTCCTGTACTGTGGAACAAGAGAGAACAGGTCTCAAAGGTCTGTGGTAGGATTTATTCCCTCCAGACTAAGAACAAAGTTCTGGCAATATAGAAAATGGTTCCATTTTTTTTTTCTTATAATCTGTTGCATGAACTTTCTTCATGGCCAACATAGCATGATTGAGCTTAGTTTGCAGCATTGTATTTGAACCAAGGAATCAAAAGGACATAGAAGTCCCAATCCAGATAGAAAAAGCAGGTATTGCTTTCTGAAGCCATTAGGGTAAAGCAAGGGGACCTGTGTCATTCCTCTGTTTTTATACAATAGGCAGTTATCCTAAGCCAAATGGCTATTTTTTGCTGATGAGGTCCTTGCTGCCAGATGCAATGCTTGCAACCTACTATATTAAAATGATTGGTGTGAAACTGTAATTCACAAGAAATGGAGCTATTTGCTTGTCACATATCTGGCCCTTCACAAGAGACCCTTTTATCTCTGGAGGATTTCCAGTGGGTATTTAACTGTCACTAGGAATTCAAGTAGCAAATAATTTTGGCACAGAATGGCTATAGCAAGCTCCTCTATATATCATTGTCAGTCCTTCCAGTCCCTGAAATACCAGTAGCCTCATCTATCTTTGTAATAATGTAGATTATCTCCCTGACACACAAGCCAGTATCTGCCCTGATGCTTTGGTTTTCTTTTTTAAAGGTTGAGCTATGTCAATATAGTCTCACCTAATGATGGAATAAAAATGGTAACACAATAATATGATTAAGTATCTAATTCAATAAAAGTTGGATTCTTTTCTACCACATCTGTACAAATATTTTGAATTACCTTAACCAGGGTCATTGCATTTCTTGATATGTGAATTAAGATGTTTATGACATTTGGCTTCAGGCTATTTATTTTCCCTGGGGAACAATGATGGGCATTTATTCTCTAGTTGTGGGGGAACCATACTTTTATTACTTTTTTAAGGGTCTGAGAACATGGCAAGCACATGTTATTGCCAGGGGTGCTGAATTTTTTGTTTTGGGGGCTCAGAAAGTCTTTTTGAAAAAAAATATGTACTAAAATGTATTTTGCTAGATAATAAACCTTGTTATTTTATACTTTCAAGTCCATATTTAAGGACTTGTATATAGCAGAAGTTTCACAGACACGATTGAATACACATAGACACACAGAGAGAGAAGATTTGCCTACTGTATTGCAGAATACAAAACCCAAAAAATAAGACAAGTAGATGGGTAGATGGACGGATGGGCGGACGGACGGACGGACGGATGGATGGATAGAGGAATAGACGAATGGACAGATGCATGGATAGATGAGACAAACAGACAGACAGACAGAGATAATCTACTCTAGAATTTAAATTCCTTTCCCAACTTGAATTGGAGACATCTGTCCAAAGTTTTGTCTGGTCTGAGAATTGTTGATTTCTGCCTCTTCAGCTTCATCTCTTTTGTTTAAAATGGCAAATAGTAATACCATGAAAATTTGGTGATTTGCTGCTGAACTCCAAGAGCATAATCTTCTTGGGGGACTACAAAAATGGGGTTGGGTCAACTGTGAGTTGCTTGTTTCTGGATAAGGAGAAACATCATTTGAATAAGAACAATATAAAACTTCTCTCAATGACTTTTTATTTGGAATCACAATGGGTCATCAAGAAAATGACAACTAAAAAATAGTCTTCAGAAAGCATGTTCTCTTCTGTCTCAGAAAATTATATCCTAGAATGCAAACTTCCTTTAAGGTTTCCTTTATTTTGAAAACAGTTTGACATAACCTGCACTAATAAAAAATTGATATTCAAGAAATCCCATACTATGCTTCTGTGACTATGAAGCTGCACATTTCTTTGTACTGCTCTTGAGTTACAACCACAATGGAGCCTGCCCATCATAGCTGCAATTCATGATAGTTGTAAAATGGGTCAGTCTATGTCAGTGATGGCTAACCTTTTCGACACCGAGTGCCCAAATTGCACACCTGTGCATGCCCAAACTGAAAGGTGCGCACATGAGATGTAGCAGAGACCTGAAGACCACCTGGCCAACGGAAGGCAGGGCATCCCAACACTGGCAGCACAGCAAGAGGTAAGATCTTTTTCTTTTGTGAGCTTCTGTTTTGTTATTTGTAGGGAAACAGAAGATCACGAAAGAAACGACACGGAGATCTGACCTGGGGCAACGGTGTGCGTGCCAGCACAGAGGGCTCTGCATCAGTAGTGGGTTTCAACTTCGTTTGTTACTGGTTTGTTTGCAGGCATGCGTGTGCTTGTGCGCATGACACTTCTGAACATGCACAAATACGTCCAGGCGGGTGGGCAGAGCCTCCCACCACCGCCGCTACTGGTTTGCCCGATCTGGGGCAAATTGGTAGCAACCCACCACTGCTCTGTGTGCCACATCTGGCACGTATGCCATAGGTTCGCCATCACAGGTCTATGTCAGTGGTGGGTTGCCACCCCACCCCCCCCGGTTCGGACCAGTTTGCAAGAACTGGTAGTAAAGCTGGTGGGAGGCCATTCCTACCGTCCAGGATGTCATCATTGGTGACCTGCACATGCACAGAAGCAAGGCACACAATCCCATTGCGAACCAGTAGTAAAGGTAAGTAGAATGCACCCCTGTCTCTGTGATACATAGAATAAATAAATTGGGGAAAATATCTATTTCATTTCTGCATATAGAATTGAAAAAAAAAATTCTCGTCCTTCATTTCAGGCTTTAAAAATGTCCCAGATGTTGGATTTTCAGGATTTAGAGACAGTAAATGCTGCTTTTCACTTAAGTTCATACCATTGCACTAACTTCAGTTGAAACTTGTATGCTCATTCCAAGACTTTGTAAATCACTGGTGGACAAAAGCTGTTTCTGAAGCATGAGTTTTTTCAATTCTGGCTGAGTTTCAAAATGTTATTACATTTCAAAATCTACTCTGCAGCTGAGCACAAATTTGAAAGACAGATATTTGGTGTACATGCACATATTATTGTTTTATTATTGATTCAATTTGCCATGATCCTGGTTCTTGGCTTTAACCCAACCTTTTTAATGCAGCCAGCAATGATATTAGCTCTCTGCAAAGGAAATATCAGCAATATGATGCCTGAGCATGATTACAACTAATTCCTGGCAAAACACAAATAAATTTTGATTAAAATGCTATCTGAATTATTTTTTCCTAATCTCTTTCTGGATGAACCTAGGTTTTATGTAAAGAAACCAAATAAAGAATAACCTCACAAATGGAAAAAAAAAACCCCTAAAATGTTAAATTTTATATTCTATTTTTACTATATCCAGACTCCATCATTTATTAAATATTCTCTGATAAAATACTGTATTTGATTATTAATTATTTGGCTTTCTATGAAAATTTCCCTTAATTTAACCTCAGTCTTTAAAATTAATGTCAAACAGTAAAACAGCATTTATACCTTGTAATGCCTTTTTTTAAAAAAAAAAAAACCCTGCATAAACAATACACTCTGATAAGAATCTTAATGGAAACAAACCTAGCAGAATGAAATTCCGAAAAGGGGATATGTGTCTGATTATGTACATATGTGACTAAGGTATCCACAACACAGAGAGATAACATTTTAAATTTCCCAAGTACTAAATTATAGCATTGTCAGAAAGAAATGGTGCTGGAATGAAAATATGCACACTTATTTTTAATTAACTTTATAGAAAACTGCCGATATGCTAAAAAGATGCTAGGTCTGTTAAAGCAAAGTTGGCAGGTGTGAAGCTGAGACAGCTCTTACTGAGCAGCAAGGGAGCAGGTGTAAGGCCGATCTGTGCCTGAAAGGACAATGAATGAAGATTCATAACACATTAGACAAACGGAAACAATTAAAGGTGATGACGTTTGCTCAGGCTTCCAAATCCCTCACTCTTCAGACTTTCCATTTTAAGTAATGCCACAGAATATTTTAAAGCTCCTTAAAATGGCAGCTGCACTTCATTTTCCAGCACAAATTAAGATGAGAGATTATTATGATAAAAACTAAAATACCTCAGCCAGAACATTTATTTTGCCCCGATAAACATGTAATTTCATGGAGTGTTTTTAACGGTAACTGAGATTGCCTAATGCATGTATGGATTTGTGCCATGTGCTTTCTCAGATTCTAGAAAAATAAAAGTGTATTTTCTTATATGGCATGGAAATAATAATAATTTAAACTACCCATATTGATATAACGGGAAGCTATTGAAGGAACATATGGAAGGAAGGATAGAAGGGAAGGGAAGGGGAGGGGAGCGGAGGGGAAGGAAGGAAGGAAGGAAGGAAGGAAGGAAGGAAGGAAGGAAGGAAGGAAGGAAGGAAGGAAGGAAGAAAGGAAGGAGAGAGAAACGGAAATATCCTTATCAGATTGCCATCATCACTACAGAGGAGAGAAGAGAATTTGACAAGTTTCTGTTTCCTCTTCAATAACGGATCAACTACCATGGATATGCAACGTATTAGGTTTCCTGTTTTGTTTCATTTTTAATTATTATTTTTGTTATGTCCTTATAAGGACATCCGCCTGGGATTGGCTGAAGATCCTTTCGGCGGGAGTTTTGAATCCCTGTAAGTGGGCGGTGCGTCTGCCGGAGCAAATATAAGGAGAGCTCCGGCAGCGCAGCGCTAGTTCAGTTCTCATTAATAAACGTTGTTACTTGAACTCTGCTGGTCTCATCTTCTTCCTGCGCCGATCTAACAATTTTTATTTTGTTTTGTTTTAAATTTCCAAGCAACAGCCTGGAGATAAAATGGCTTGCTTGAGTCCAGGAGCTGAGAAGGAAGTGCTGAAGAAGCAAGTGTTCCAGCCAGTGAAAAAATGGAATGTCTGAAAGTTCCAGTATAGTGGGAGCGAAACCAGCATTGTCCCAATTTAAAATAGAATAGAGCCAGAAAATAGCTGAACCATCCTCTGTTCAGAAGGATCCAGAACCAGTTTTGGATTTACACAAAATCTTAAATTAAATGCCATTAGAGACCAAATCCAGAAGGCTGGAAGCAATAATAAAAGGGCATAGTACAGATACCTGGGAGAATAAAGACAGTTTAACTTTGGCCTGTAATACGAGGCATGTTCACGCTTAGAGAATACATCTACCAAATGACTTTGATGGTTCATGCCACCAAAAGATACTCTTCCTGGAATTTTCTAACAAGAAAAGAAGGAAAGGGATGCAAACAGCATTTAAAAATGATGTACCTGAGGGGTCAGAAAGTTGGTTTAAAGGCAGTATTTTGCAAGAAAGGGTCAGTTCCATTACCAGATGCACTCCCTGAACTCTATAGCTTTGCTTTGTAGAACAAAAACTAAGCCAGAGCAGGAGATGGAGAATTTTAATGACTGGGAAACAGTGCAATTCTCTTCTGGTATTTATTTCACCAGTGCAATATTTTAAACCAGTTTTATCTTCAAGCCCAAAGAGATTAACATTTTCTTCCAATGATCCAAAATATTTTCATAGTGCAATGAACACTGGGGATGCTTTTGGAAAATCATATTATATATGCTTATACTTTTTATAGAGTTTATCTTCACAATTGCAGGTAGTCCCCAACGAACAACTCCAGTAGAGCCCAAGGTGTATGTTGCTAAGTGAGACAGTTGTTAAGTGAATTTTGCCCCATGTTATGACCTTTCTTGCCACAGTTGTTAAGTGAATCACTGCAGTTGTTAAATTACTAACACAGTTGTGAAATGGATTTGGCTTCCCCATTGACTTTGCTTGCCAGAAGGTTGCAAAACTTTCCCATGACCCCGGGACATTGCAACTGATCACATGACCCTGGGACACTGCAAATCAATTGCCAAATATCTGGATTTTGATCATGTGACTGTGGGGATGCTGCGATGCTTGTAAGTGTGAAAAACGAATTTGCACTGCTGTTGTAACTTTGAACAGTCACTAAATGGACTGTTGTAAGTTGAGGACTACCTGTACTTTGGTGGAATGTAGTTTAGGCTTGAATGCTATATGCTTGTTCTTTACCACTTTCCTATATGTCTGTTACAGTTGTACCATCACTGTTATCCTTATTTTATGGAAAGGAAATGGAGCCTGAAATTAATAATTTGCCCAAACCCCTTTCCCTGTCCAGAAAATCCATTTCTGAGATAGGTTTGGAATTTAGGCTTGTTCTCCAATATATTGTTCAAGAATGGTTTTAAGAAAAGTTTGGAGCTTAGTTGGACTCTATTTTTACTTTAATAAATGTTTTTCAATCATGTCCATAGTTGGCGGTTCTCATTAATATCTATGGCTTGTGTATTTGTTTTTAAAAATGGTGTATGATTTTTAGGGCTGAATTAAGAATAATATTAAATGCATCACTTGGAGCAAAGTAGTGTTTTTTAAATTAAAAACTGTAATGGACATCCCTTCCCTCAAATGCACCTATCCATCATCATGACAAGCACTTTGTTAGTATATTCTTAATTTAAGCCTGTTACACAGAATTTAGCATATTCACTTTAGTAAAGCAGAGTATTATTTTTTCAAAGTTTATAAGCTGACTTTTCAAAATGTATCCATTCACAAACGTAAAGAAATAAGTCTCAAAATTAAAATGCAGTGGTATAATAACTCTGAAAGTAACATTCAAAAGGTCAGATTAATGAGATCAATAAAAGAAATTCAGAGAACAGCAAAAACAAAGTCATGACTTATAAAAATTAATCACAAGCCTTTCAGAATAGATTTTCAACATGGTTTTAAATACAATTTCTGAAATGGCCATCCCACATGTCTCATTCATGATAGTTTTATACTGTAAAAGCCTATGCTGTGGAAAATTTAAAATGGATCTAACATAGGTAGGTCCACCAGGCATAGGCAGTCTTTCTAATAACTTAGATCAGTGTTTCTCAATCTTGGCAGCCTGAAGATGTATGGTCTTCAATACCCAGAATTCCCCACCCAACATCCTGATTGAGGAAGTCTAAGAGTTGAAGTTCACATATCTTTAAGGTGCTAATTAAAAAACACTGTGGCTTAAACACAGTGTTTAGATAGTTTGGAAATTTAAAAAACTAAAGAATAGTCTGAGTAGGGATAGAAATACAATAATACAAACTTTAATATGTTTAATATATTGGACAAAACCATAAGACATTGTATAAACCAGTGCTGTCAAACTCGCAACCTGCAGGCTGGATTCATCACGTGCTGGCCATGCCCACACCCAGTTTAACGACGGAGGAAAAAGTTGTGATACGTCACGTGATGCCGTCATGATGACACAAGTTTGACACCCCTGGTATAAACAGTTGTATGGTATGTCATTATTTATTTTAACATCTCATATACTGTCACATGGCTCTACAGTTCCAGACCCATAATCCTGATAGATTCCAGAAAAGAATTGAAATAAAGTACTAATGAACCAATTATTAACCCACAAATAACATAACATTAAAGAGCCTGGTGGAGCAGTGGACTAAAGTGCTGTTAAATAGCACTTAGCTGCCAGCTGCCTGCAATTACTGCAAGTTCGAATCTCACCAGGCTCAAGGTTGACTCAGCCTTCCATCCTTCCGAGGTATGTAAAATGAGGACCTGGATTGTGGGGGCAATAAGCTGACTTTGTATAAAAAAGAACACCGCTTAGGGGGCCCAAAAGCCCTACTAAGCAGGTATATACAAAAGTATGAAGGCTATTGCTTAACGCATTATAAGCCGCCCTGAGTCTCCGGAGAAGGGCGGCATATAAATCTAACTAATAAATAAACAATAAATAAATAAATTTTCCCACCAGTGATCACATCTACTATCTACTAATAATACATCTTAACATATCTTATTTAATCTGCATCTTCCAGTCCTAATTCTGTTGTACATGAACCTTTCATTGACTAAAGACCTGAAAGACGCAGAATTAATTTCTAAGAATGAATTCCTCTGTCCTTTGAGGAAGATGGTTGAAAGCAAGACAAAGTCGTCCACATAACGACAGTAACTGACACTAGCAGACTTGGGTATGATAAAAGGTCATTGTTGGGAAATGACCATAGTATAGGACTCTGAAAAAAGAAGCTGTATATGCAATGCTTAAGGCATGGAAGAATAAATAAAGTGGAGTTTGCCTTATCTCTCTAACACCAGAGTTATAGTGTTCATGAAGCAGGGGATTTATTTGTGTGCAATCAGAAATGGAATAACCTACAGTATCAAAAACTGGAAAAGCTTGGAGCAGATCAATAAAGATTCAAATGGTGGCAAGCTGAGAACCTGATAGTTTTATACAGCTATGCCTCATAAAGTTAATCTCATCTGAACTTGCTAGGCCTAACACTTTCCAAGTTATAATTGTACCTTTCACACTTAGTTTTCAAACTAGTAGGATTCCTTCGTGTATATTAAAAAAAATAATAACTTGCTCCTCTTCCTCTGTCTTTTAAGAGCAGGATGTTTTGGACAGCTGGGCAGAAGTCTATTTTTCTATTTCAAACCTTTATTGTCAGAGTACAACATGTGTACAATGAGATTGGCTGAGCCTCCCTTCGTGCCCCCCCCCCAACCCAATACAACTCACAGTAAAAAAAAAGAAAAATCCCTAACCCAATAAATCTTACTAACAAACACACAATCCTACTGCACCATGTGAACTTATTGCACATAGCGCAAGTCAATCATACTATGTTGCTGTAAAGTTATTTTCCATTTAGCAGCCTAACAGCCCTCGGATAAAAACTGTTCCTTAACCTACAGTATTTGTGCGGCTGCCTATGCTTCTAATAAATAAATAACTTTATTGTCATTGTACATGTATACACAGTATACCATACAACAAAATTCACTTAACACCCAAAGACCAGGTCCAAAACACATAACAATCCCCAAACACTCCCACCCACCACAATTCTCCATCCCTAAACCACCAAACTTCCCGATGGCAGGAGAATAAAGAAGCGCTGACCAGGGTGTGAGTCGTCCCTGAGAATTTTCCTCACTCTTCTAAGGCAGTGAGCCCTAGCAATGTCATCTAGTGATATCATGGGACAGCCCATGATGTTGTGTGCTGTGCTCATCACCTCCGTAGCAACATGCCTTTTTTTGATGGCCTTTGTGATGATGAAGCATTGGATGATCTCCTCCAACATGCACCACCTTACTTGAACCTTCTCAATGTGATCAGAGTTTCTGTAGGAATTCCCTTCTTTCAGCTCCTTTGATACTGGAGGGCTGCCACAAGCAGGTATCAAGATGCCATGGCACCGGCGTGTCTGTTTGCCAAGTATTAAAAATCCATATTTCGTTTCTAACACAAATCAGATGTGCTCACTTATATCAGATCTCATTTCTTCCAAAATGACCGCCATATATCAATTCAGAGAAACCGTATATAGTGCACAATCTGAAACTATCAGCACCAATAATATTTTCTAGTGCCCCTAGAGCAATGATAGTGAACCTATCTGTGTCGGAAGTGGCATGCATAGCCATCTTTTCGAGCACATGAGCCATCATCGATTGCTCTTCCGGGTTCCAGCACACCGGCCAACTGGTCTTCACAATTAGCCTGAGTGGTGTAGGAGGCTAATGCCTCCTACTAAGGCAGCATTTAACATCCAGCTGCCTGCAATTCCTGCAATTCCTGCGAGTTCAATTCTCACCACAGCCTTCCATCCTTTCTAAGGTGGGTAAATTGAGGACCCAGTTTGTGGGGGCAATAAGATGACTTTGTATAAATATACAAAAGTATGAAGGCTACTGCTTAACCATTGTAAGCCGCCCTGAGTCTCCAGAGAAGGGCGTCATATAAATCAAATTAAAAAAAAAAAAACAAGCATGGGAGCACTGGAAACCAGAAGAGCAGCCCCTTGGTATGCATATGTGTGCCAGGAAGATGATCTTCCAGTTTCTGGCACACACATGTGCACTGGCAGCTGGTCTTCACACACACATGCGCACCAGGAACCGGAAGACTTGGTGTCCAGTGCGCATGCATGCACCAAAACCCAGAAGATCATCTTCCTGGCGCACGCACGCACACCGGGCAGCTGCTCTTCTGGTTTCTGGCATGCGTGCGCTCCCATTACAGCACTTGGAGCCAAAAAGGTTTGTCAACACTGTGCTAGAGCGTTCTAGCTGCAGAACGCTCATCTTAACAAATACAAGCTGTGTTGACTCTTCTTTTTTTGCTTGGGGAATGAAAAAAACACAAAGGTGCCTTACAGGTGAGTAATAGCCCTGCTAACCTGATTTTAGCTATTTGAACAAGAGAATCCCAGAGCCATCATTATTTCTACAATTTCTCTTTTTTCCCCCCCAATAAGATATTCTCCCTGTGCCATGTTGCATGTGATCCTTCATACTTTTATTTAGAATCCATTTAAATCGGGTATTTAAGTTATCAAAATGTAATTTTTAATCTTTTTTTAATACTATAAGCAACAGCTTTTGGAAATTGTGTGAATAGCTGTGTTATTTTTATTAATATATGCATGCATGCTCTGTGACATAAAATACATGTCTGGTTATAGACCCACTTGCAAGAGAGATTTAAAAGTATAAAAATTATAAAAAGGATTTTTAAAATATTTTTTTTATAAAATTATAAAAAGGAGTTTTGGGGGCGTGCTAGTAGGTCTGCAAGAGATGCAAATTAGATAAGATACAATAACTAACCATGAGTTGTATGATTTATCAATATATATGAGCTTCTTCATAGGTAGATCCACAAGATGTAAAAATACAGTACATAGACTAGCTAAGGAATTGTAACTTTCTTCCAAATTTAAGATGTACTGTATGTTGAAGTTCAATTTCAGAAAGGAAAGCAGAAAAAGGATTTCAAACTGAGACTCATAGCTTCAGAGACTTTTATTTTTTAAAGGAAGACTGTTTCTCTAGCACGATGTTGGAGAATCTTTTCAGCACCAATGTCTGAAACGGGAGGGTGTGCACATACGCGGGGAAACACCAGAAACCGGAAGAGCAGCTCCCCAGCGCGCACGCATGGGAGCACCGCAAACTGGAAAAGCAGTTCCCCAGTGTGCATGCATGCACTGGGAAGGTGAGCTTCCGTTTTGCGGCTCGTGCATGCACACCAGTCATTGGTCTTCTGGTTTCTAGCACACATGTGCACATGAAGACCAGCTGGCCAGCACACCGGAACCTGTAAGTTCAATGGTTAACAGCTGGCATGCCTAGAGAGATGGCTCTGTGTGCCACTTCTGGCATGCTTGCCATAGGTACACCATCATGGCTCTAGCAGGATCAATTTGCCTGAAAAGTGAATGCCCAGAAAGAGAGAGGGAGAAAAACTAATTCCACAGGGATGAGTCATTAAGCTGGCAGACTGACACAAAACAAAAGAAAGTCACAAGCCAGGGATTTGTAACAAATGAATCTTCTAAATGAAAATTCAGTATTGCTACAAAAATAGTTGGGGAATCAATTCAAAACTGATTTATAACAAAA
Source organism: Masticophis lateralis (assembly GCA_030761175.1). NCBI lineage: Eukaryota > Metazoa > Chordata > Lepidosauria > Squamata > Colubridae > Masticophis > Masticophis lateralis. Next base: position 44,185,400 of record JAUDYJ010000005.1, on the reverse strand, counting down.
CCTATAAAAGTACTAAAACTTTACATTTTTTTAAAACAATCTGGATCATTTTCCAGACAAATATATGATTTACAAAGCTCCTAACAGGCCGCAGAAATGTGGAATACATTTCAGAGTACACAAAGAATAATTTAACTATATTTGTATGCTTAGTTTTGCAATTTGAATCAAATGTCCTGATATTAAAACAAATGCAACCTAAAATTATCAACTGTGGAAAAAATGACAAAAATATCTTTAGATGGGACTTCCGGTGGCGCCTCCGCGTTGTCGGCGGTCTGTTCATGACCGCCGGCCTCCCGGCGCGTAAAGAGCCGCCTCACAGCTGGCAGGTGGCTCGAAAAACCCGCTCTTTAATTGAAAGAGCGGGGAGAGCTTCTGGGGGTGAGGTTGAGCCCCCTGAGTCTCCCCAGGATTTTTTTTCTTGTCCTGGAGGAGGCTCAGGGTGATGGCTCCCTATCCACCCCCAGAGAATGCTCTGCGCCGAGAGGGATTTCCGCTAATTAGCTAATTAGCGGAGCCAGACGTCGTGAGCAACACCACGACTGATTGACAACTTAAACAAGAGGAATAAGGAGTCTTCAGAAAAGAAGAATGCAAGTATGGTCTTTTTTACTGATTTTTTGAAGGAGGAGGGAAAGAGAAAGGAAGGAGAGAAGAAATAGTGAAAGTGCTCTTAAGATGGCGACTAGCTCTGTCTGAAGAAAAACTGAGAGTGGAAAATGAAAGCAGAGCTTAGTGCTGAGAGATTTTAAAAGAAATATTTTGATAGTGAAAAGAAATAAAGAAACAAAGACTGATTTAAACAGACTTTTCCTGTTTTTTTTTACTGAAGTAAGAAGAATTTCTTTGGTCTTTTTGAAACATAAATAATAAGTTAGAGCTATGACTCCTAAATCTAAAGGAAGGGGGGGCTTCCTTGTGAGTCAGCTGAAGGATAAGGCAGAAATGACTTCTGCAGATGAGGATTTAAAAGATTTCATAACAAGGTCTCTAGTGAGTGTTGTTGAGAAGATAAAAAGTTCACAGAAGAATCTTGAGGAGTTGGTTTCTGGGAAATATGATCAATTAAGTCAAACTATCACCAAAGTAGTTTCAGATCTTTCAAGTGTGGTGATTGAAATGGGGAAGAAAGTGACTGAGATCAGCAGTAAGTTTGACTCCCAGATGCAAGAAATACAAGAAAAATTTGTGGAAGCTGAGGCTAAAAATCAGAACATACAGAATGATGTCATCATGCTTCAAATTAAAGCTATGGGTTCAGCAATTAGATTAAGAGGTATGAGAGAAAACAAGAGAGAAAACTTAAGAACAATTTGTGCAAAGGCCTTTGCGGAATTATTAAAGCTAGAAGATGACCTAATTCTTGGTTATATAGAGAAAGTCTACAGAGTCAACTCACGTGTAGCTAAACAAAGGAATTTGCCTAGAGACGTTGTTGTTTACCTTACTGATAGAAGATTGAGAGATGATATCTTACAAAAGTCCTACTCTGCCAGAGTGCAGGTAGAAGGTATACAAGTTAATATTTTTAAAGAGCTACCACCGAAGGTTCTAAAGGACAGAAAAGATTTCGCTTTTTTGGTTAAGGAATTGAAGAGATGTAATATCCCATTTAGATGGGATTTACCAGTTGGTATAATTTTTAGATACCATGGTGTGAGACATTGTTTGAATACTATTGAAAAAGCGGAATATTTTTACAAAAATATTTTTAAGGGAGCCCCGGAACATGTTAAGAATAAAAAACAAGAAAGAGAGTCTGCAAAATGCAAACAGAAGGAAGAAATTCAAAGTGTGTCAAAAGAAAAAGGAGCACTAGGTGGTTATCCAGAGGATTCTATTATGGATTTTTCAGATTCAGATGAGAAAATTGAGCATCCCAGTGACCCTAGAGGAGGAGTACCGGACCTTGAACTGCTGGAGCAAGATTTAAAAAATAATATTACAATTCGAGATGAGCAGCAGCAGAGGCCCAGCGCTTCTCAAGAAATGGGGGGTGATGCTAATCAACAGGAACCAGAAGTTAATGAGGAAACTCGACTGGAAACCACTGATGACAAATTTAAGGAGTATCGTGAACTGTTTGAAATTATAACAGAAAGCATTGGAAGATTTGGAAATAGGTTATAAATTTTTTAAAGTTTATACTCGGTTGGATTTTTACTTGACTTTTATACTGAGTTGGATTTATATTTGACTTTAAAAAGTTTATCCTGAGTTGGACTGATATTAGACTTATATATTAAAATGGATTATAAAAATTTTACTACAAAGTTTATCCTGAATTGGATTTAACATCCTGAGAAAGGTCAACAGATTGCTGCAATAGTAGCAGCGATCTGTGGTTACCCTATTATAGGTTTTTTTTTTTTTTTGGATCATCTAGGAAAAGAGACTGGAAATGAAAACATCTCACAACCTGAAGGAATGAATTGCAAAGGGCGACAGGATTTGAAAGAGCTTTAAAGAAACATCTGGGAATGCGGTTCCTAGCTTTCTTTCTTTTTTTTTTCCTTCAAGGTTTGAATCCTAGGAGGAGCTGCATTGGTTTTTTCTTTCTTTTAGGTGGTACAGTATAAGCTAGTTTGAATGATTCTACCTAGAGGAGTGAATACCTTAGTGGTTGGATATTATTTACTAAAGTCACTCGGGGGGGTTGTGTGGAGAGATGCTTTATTTGCTGATGAGGACAGCTGGAAGATGAAGCTTATTGGAATTGGACTTATGTTGGAGAAAGTATATTTAACTTCAATCAAGATGAAGAGAAGATCGAAATTTGGATTATGGAGATAGAAAAATCATTTTTTGGATACAATTGTATGATTATAATAATATATGCATAATTATATATATTATATTGCATGCTTTATGTTTATGTTTTTGTTTTTTAATTAAGGGGTGTAGTTGGGATAAAAATATTTGATATGGATATGCAGGTGATATACTATATTTTATTATAAGGGGGACTGAGTTTGGTATATGTTTAGTAATGTTAATACCAATGGATTACAGAGAGGTATAATATTTTTTAAATTGGTTTGAATACTATAATGGTTATTATTATTGGTTTTTTTATTATAACATTGTTAATTTTAGAAAAACATTAATATTTATAGGTCTATTGTTATACTTTTTGGTTATAAGTATTGTTTTACAAGTATTGTTTTTTCTTCCTTTTTTTCTTCTTTTCTCTTTCTTTCTTCTTTCGAAATTTCATCAATTTAGAAATTGAATACTTAATAATTTTTTCTTTTCTTGTTTTAAATTTTTTCTTTTAAAATTTGTAGCGGAAGTCAGGGGGGATGGGGAGGGAAGGGGTTGGAGTAGAGGGAGGTAGGGGGAAGGGTTGGGAGGCGAGGGTGGGGGTGGGGGGGAAATGGAAAAAATTTTTGTATTGTAAAACTTTTTCAATAAAAAAAAATATATCTTTAGATGATTTTTCAAAATATGTTTTCATTTGCCTTCTGAAAGAGAAATATAAAGTGTTCCAAAAGAGCAAAGATATGCGGCCAGACAGCACAATAAATTTGGGACAAAGCCTGAGACTTTACATACTGTGAACAATATAAATAAAAAAGAAAAGTGAACAAGGCCAGAAAACACTAGGCATTAAGGAAAAGAAGACAATTCTGTGTATTCCAAAATAAAATAATGTGGCAGAAAAAAAGAATAAAACATTGTTGGAAAGGAATTGAAGAATGCCTCTTAATAGAAGAATGCTAAATATATTCTATAAAGCAGTCATGATGACAATTCAATTTCAAATCTTTATTGCCAGTGCACAACATATATACAATAAGATTGGTTGAGCTCCCCCCCCCAAACTTATAACAAGGCTGTCAAACTCATGCCTGCAGGCCAGATGAGTCACATGCTGGCCATGCCCATGCCCGTTTTAGCAAAAGGGGGCAAAGTCCCGATATGTCACATGATGCCGCCGTGATGCTGCGAATTTTACAGCCCTGACTTACAGTATATGCAAAACAAGTTGTCCAGATAAAGGCAGAGAAGCATCACAATATGCATCCTAGAATAGAATTAAACCAAACAATGAATATACTAGTGTGTTGGGATTCAGTATTGCTATTTGTTTTCCCAATGAAAAGAGAGGAAAATTACATTGTAGAAATGATGATGAGCTGGGCTTCACATGATATAGAATCCTCGATCCTTGCACAGAGGGTTAAATTACAGTTTCCTGTACTAAAACGAAACTAACTAAACTAAAACCAAATGCCAACAAGATTTCAGAATCAATTTCACTATCTTAGCAGGAAAACAAAGTGCATCCACCTCAACAAAAGGAGATGGTGATCTTTGATGGATATGAAAATAAGGGGTGCCAAAATAAAGTCCATCCAAACTGGTATGGGACTTCTCAGAGATTCTCTGAAGTCAATTTGTAGCTTACATCATTACAGGGATCCTTCCAAATGCATTTCTCACTTCTCAAAGCTGATTTTGTTCCTGATATGTATTTTGCATTTGGCAGAATCTTTAAAAGCATATTATTTTCCCATTGAGTATCAGAATAACTTTATGATTTTTATAAGTTATAAAAGTCCTTATTAAGGTAAGCTCTAGTTTGGCAGTTGCAAAGTCTCACCAAACGACTAATGATTTTATATGATTGACCAGGAAAGCTCCCCATATTCTATAATAGCCTCTTTTCCAAATATATTCAACAAATATATAACTTGTTGCGCCCATGTAACACCTCTCCTGCGTGAGCTGCACTGGCTCCCAGTGGTCTTCTAGGTGCGATTCAAGGTGCTGGTTACCACCTTTAAAGCGCTCCATGGCTTAGGACCTGGGTACCTACCTTCTGCCACCGATAGCCTCCCACTGGCCAGTTCGCTACCACAGAGAGGGACTCCTCAGGGTGCCATCGGCCAAATTATGTCAGCTGGCAACACCCAGAGGGAGAGCCTTCTCTGTGAGAGCTCCTGCCCTTTGGAATGAACTGCCCCCGGAGATACGTAGGATCTCCGACCTCCGTGTTTTTCGCTGTGCCCTCAAGACCCTGCTGTTCTGACAGGCGGGGCTGACTATGTAAATGAATTTTAATCTGGATTTTTAAATTTTGAGTTTTTAATCAAACTGGGCCAAAATTGTTTAATAATTTTAATAATTTTTAAATTCTAAATTTATGATGTTTATATGTTTTTGTGTTTTTATTCTGGCTGTACACCGCCCTGAGTCCTTCGGGACAAGGGCGGTATAGAAATAGAATTAAATAATTATAAAATGCTGAAAAATAATCTTCATCCAATCAGTTAATGGAATAAAACAGTTCAATTTATTAGGAGATCATAGTTGTGGTTCCTTTAAGGCAATTTTAACAGATGATTCACTTGGAGTGTTGCTGTGGGTTTCTTCTTCTTTTCAGAGTTCACACAAAGGGCTTTAAAGCCAACAAAGAGGATTTCTCAAATGGCCCTATCCTGTGGACTGCAGAATGGCAATGCATTTAGGCTTTCCACTCCACTGAGAGTAAGTAGTGATAGTAATAGACTTTCAAATTTAGATGGATTTTTTTTTGTTGATTTATCCATTAAACAGAAGAAAAGGAAGAGAAGGGAATATTGGCAAGTGTCCCAGGAAATAGAGCGCAAGATACAAAACTGAGGCAATCAAGAGATACGTTTTTCATTTTTGTCTGCTTAGATAATCTCTCCAAATGTGCTCTGTCATTCTGTGGTGCAGAAGAATAATTAAAGTAGAATTTCACCAGAATGTCTTCCCTCCTTTCTTGATTCATATTAAATCTATTTAATTCCAGGCAGTTTTTGCTACTTTCATTAAAGAGGCCATTTAAATGCTAGCTTCTTGGTGTAGCTTTTCCATTTTCTTAAAAAAGTCATGTGAGGCTTCAGCATGAAGAGCTCTGAGCACCTCTCCCTGCCTGCTTCAGTACTTTGAAACTATGGACTAGGGGCCTTCTTTCGACTTACTGAAGCCGCATTCCAGTCTTTGTCTCTGGGCTAATCAATGGAGTCCATTCAGATCTTCTAACTGCTAACCCTTTTCACAGCTAATAATTGCCGCAGTCAATTATCTTTTGCTCTCCTGCTTTTCAGAAACACTTTTGGGCTCCCTTTTCAAGCTTTGTTCAAAGACAAGAAAATTATTCTGTTTGGTGTGTGTTGTGCTACTGAGAAAAAGAAAGAACTCTGTCTGCCAGATGGAAAGCTTAGGGCGAGCAACTTTTGTTCCAAGGCAGCTTAGAGAGAACTATCAAATTGCAGATATCTCACCTTTGATGCAACAGTGTTTGGATTACAAGAGCCCTAAAGATATTCTAGCCTCCTTTGTTATGGAACATAATAAGAACTCTGCTGGACCAGATCCTTGCTATCTAATTCAACATCCTGTTCCTTGCGCTGTCCAGCCAAGTGTCCATGGGAGGCCACAAACAGAGCTACACTACCCTGCAATGATATCAAGACCCTGATGCCATTTCTTTATTTAAAATTATTTGTTAACCTCATTTCAAAACAGGCTTTCTAAGTACATTAAAGAACAACAGTATAAAATGTATACATAATAATAGCATAAAACTCCAGTTTGTGGAACTCAGATCAATGCATTTAAAATAGATTAGAGCATTACATGTTAAGTTGTGCTCATCCTCCAAGCTGTGTATTTGGTCTCTGAATGACAGAGAAAACCCATCACATTCTGGTTTTATAATTTGACCAAATTTCACTATCACCAAAATTTGACTGCATTTGCTTGCTTGTGGTTAAGTGAGCCATGATTTAATCAGTTAACATATTCTGTAAAATGTGCTTAGATAGCTTCTTGTGTTGTACAAAAAGTATCCAGCATTTCTATCTGGATTAGGCATCATTTCTTCACCTTCATCCACCCCAAAACTGCCTCTAAGTCTTTGTGTTCCACATAATGGACCTTTTAACTCAGATCTATGGACTTTTTCCTGGTATTGTAGATAATTAGAAACATGAGGGGCTAGAGAATTCAAGAAGGAGAATTAAGTCCAATTCTATTGTTTTCTGGACTTATTCCTTCAAAAAGAGTAAGAATCACTATTGCAGCAAACACTAGTCCAACTAAGCCATCTAAAAATGCTGTACACCATAAGAAACTTTACTGAAGGCTGTTCAAAAATCCAGAATTTACTGGTTGCACTGTTCTTATCCAATCCCCAACAGAGGCTTTTATGTAATTATTTCTGACCCCATGAGCTCAAAGGCAAAGCCAGCATGTAAGATGCATTATGTATAAATCCATTGAAGCTGTTTGTCTTTTAATCAATTTACTATCATAGAAAACTAAGAAAAATTAAGGCCACTCAATGATCTTGCCCTTTATTTGTAGATCATTAAGAAGTACTAATTTTATTTAACTTGTATCAATATATTTTAATTTATTGTTATTCTGACAAATTGTACAATGGTGCATAATTATAATTCAAAATAACACAAAATACAATAAAACATTAAACTGTATAATCATCATAAAAGATTTAAGGCAACAAATAAAACAGAGTTAAAACCAACCAGTTCAAATTCCTGGACACAGAAAAAGATTTTGTTCTGCCTCTCAAACAGTTGAGAGTTATACCCCTGTGGAGAGGCTGCTACAACTGAGAAATCTCTTTTTGTCAACCCTTGAAGGTAGGCAAGGTCAAGAAACAGACAAAAATCAGAAGAATGCTACCCTATTTTTTTGTAGGATGTATTGAATAGGCCTATGCTCCCCTACCAAACAGAGTCAAAGCAGGATTATTTTGAATTTCTTTCTCATGCTTTCCCTTTCCCAGAATTAAATTGTCATTTTTCTTTACTTATATGTTCCTGCAGATAACAGATAACCTTCATCATGGTTATGATGCTCCCAACAAAACCAGAAAAACTGGATGCTGATGACATGCTGAAACAGAATATCTACTTAGGTAGGTTTTTGACAGCTATTAAAAAGTGATTTGCTATTGCCTTCTCTTGAGATTTTCCCTTCTTTCCTTCTTTCTTTTTCTAATTTCCCAACCTAACTTCAGACCTGGTTTTTCCTGATAATCTTCCACGTGCTAACCAAATTCAAACCTATTTCATTTTTGGTAATCAACCAAAATGTTGTTATTGTTTCCTTGTTCATTTTAGATTTATTTTAATGGGTTTTCCAAGAATTGAACTGAATTGGTGAATTTTGCTTGCAAAGTACTTATGTCCACAATTGAGCTGCAAATTTAGATTGCTAGGAGAGACATTTGTGAAGTGAATTTTGCCCCTTTTTACAACCTTTCTTGCCACAGCTGTCAAGTGAATCATTGCAGTTGTTAAGTTAATAACATGGTTGTTAAATTAATCTGGTTTTCCTATTGACTTCGCTTGTCAGAAGGTCGCAAAAGGTGATCACATGATCCTGGGATACTACAGCCATCATAAATATCAGTTGCCAATTGTCTGACTTTTGATTGTGTGACCATGGGGATGCTGCAATGGCCATAAGTGTGAAAAATAGTCATGTCTTTTTTTTTTTCAGTGATGTTATAACTTTGAACAGTCACTAAATGAACTGTTGTAAGTCGAGGACTACCTGTATATGTTATGACAGAGCTATGATCCCTTTCTGTTAGGGCTGCAAAAATCTAGATAACCACTAGGTAGTCCCAGACATTCAGAAAACCCAAATTCATTGTTGCCATCTAGTTGCCTAGACTTTTATTGTTAGATATACGGTATATAATATTTGGATATGGAACATCTTCATGTCTTCTCCTAACCCTCCTCCTTTTGTCTGTGATGTTTCTTTTTCCACCTCTAGTTCTCCAGGGTCTGTCAGTCATTCCATCGCACATCTCTTGTTTACTCCTCATCATAATCCATAATTTCAAAATAAAGATGCTTATTTCTTTGTGGGAAATTACACAACTGTATTTTATTACAGTTTCTTACTTTCCCTGCTGGGACAATAGTGTAAGCTGAAACATCTTGCATGCATTTAGCATAAATATTCAGCGTGCTGTAAATGCATAACTAATATAGCATTTAAATTCCCATAGAGGTTACTTAGGATGTGGCCTAACATTCTTTCCGCTACCTTGTCCTTCTCCTTCTTAAGGATCCTCTAGACTATTGCATCTCTCTCCACTATTATTGATCCATATAAGCTTGTTTTATACATGCTCCATCCATCTGCACTGCCTGGCAGAGAGATAATAGCTTCGCTACCATGTTACATTGAGTTAATGAGAAATTTTCCAAAATATATTGAGAAAGAACATTTATTCCCCTTGTAAATTGATAACCCACTCAGAGTTCATATCCTACCAGAAGGAAGTAATGTCACAGCTTAACCAATTCAAATGTTCCATGAGAGAAACAAGAGAGCATATAAACCTATAGACCTGTGGGTGCATCGCTTTAGTCATGAGTAAGTCTGCCCAATAGTGGTTTTTTCAGCTCGGTTTTGGGCCTCAAGTTGTGCTACATACCCTCATCAAATTTTAACTCTCAAAAAATATTATGGAACATGAAATTAAAAACAACCGGAGGGCATGATATTAGAAAAGGCTAAACAGTTATGTTTGAGCATATAATAATATGGGAGAAAGAGTGCTATAGTCTTCTTATAGATGCTTGGATATAATTTCATGGGCTTCCTTTTTTCTTCATTTTTCTTATGACACTGGGAAAGATCATTTTTAATGTTACAGTTATGTTTTATCCTTAGTTTGATTTGATCAAACTCCAGTTGCAGCATTCGATAAATTTAATGTAATTTTGCAGAATGCTATGGAAGTAGTCAGTCAAGAGTTAAAAAGAAGCCAATACCAGGTTTTAAAGAAGTAAATAAACCACCAAGTCTTGAAGATCTCCATGTTGTCAGATGATGTTGATGATCTTACAAAAAGTTTAATTTTACATTTTCATTAATTTTTAATATTGAGATTCATGCCATGACATAATGTGATGATGCTCATTAATCAAAAAGCTTGCCTGCTCCTGATCATTTCATTGTTTCTCTTAGTTGTACAAGCAAATTGTGATGCTTTTAGATGAAGCAGAAAATGAAGGATAAACATTTACTCAGTGTCCAGGGTAAATGATTTATTCTTAGTTCAAGCATGTGTTTTATATTAATGGATTCTGAAGTGATATTTATAAATACCAGTACCTCTTTCTGCAGAATAGTTTTTGGTCAGTTTCTTTAAATATCTTCTGTGATACATTGCACTTGTCAAATGCATGATCTAGACTTCCAAATGTTGATGGAGAATTTGCTATATCTGTTTCACTGATAGAAGAAGCAAACTTTTGTTCTATATGTCTGGAAAAAAATTAGCTTTTGATATTCATAATTCCCAGGGCTCAGTTATAGAAAAGTATCTAATGACAGCAATTCTGTTGTCTCCTTTTCTAGTCTCACTGTGCTGAATAACAGAACCTGGTTACTTTACAGTGGTATTGGTACTGTAAAGTGGAGCAACCTTTTCCAAGTAACAGTAGAAGAGAGGTTACCTATAAGCAGGAATAAGTGCCTGATTGGTGCGAGTAGACATGTTTGAAATATTGAGTGTGTGCACAATGCCATTTAAGCTTCACTTTAGGCAGTTAAATGTCTTAGGCTGACACTAGATAATTGCTTCACAAAGGGATTACAGAGATAATCATGATTACGTCCAAGGAAATGTCATGGTTTCTCTACAGAGTTGACATCCTGATGGCCTGGTCTACGTGATAGTTCTCTAGCATTAGAATTTGTAGTGATGTCTTGGATATAACTATAGTAAGTCTGTTATCTCTGCAAGAAGGAGGGTGCCCTCCCAAGCATTTTTTTTTCAGCAGCAACTGAAACTTGTCTAGCCTGAACAAAATTGCTGTGGGCTCATAGATGTTCTTTGATCTCTGAGCAGTTTATTGAAACTGGGAAACAGCTAGGAATGAATGAAAAACAGGCTCAGTTTATCCCAGGATAGACACTAAGTGGAGCAAATATTACTTAAGGAACTGTTAAAGCCAGAAAACAGGTGTACCATTTTATCGAAGACAGTCCTTGATCTAAAAAATGGTCAAAGGACAGCCCTATGTTTGAAAGTATCCTCTTTGTGGAATCATTTCCAACACTGGAAATGAAACTTTAAAGAATCACCCGAAAGAATGAAAAATAACTTTAAAGAATCATCCGTAGGCAAAGAAAAAGCCTCGAAAAGGTCTTTTTGCTGATTCACTCTGACAGAAGATTGAGGAAGCACGGAAGCTGCATGCATTTGATATCTGACACATTTAGTTTTAAAATTAAAAAGTATAACTTAATAAATAAAATTTAACAATGTGTCTAGGTTTGCATTATGAGACTGTGCCATTTTAATGTATCTTGTTTCCAATATAGCCAATGGTCTGTTCAGGTTTGCAAATCAAATGGTCTCTTTTTACTTAGAGAGCTCATTGGTTCGCTCTGAGCTGTCTAGGTTAGTCAAAACATTTTTATTTTATTTTTTTGCCCTGCCAAGCATAATAAGGAATGCTTATGCAAGCCATCGTTGTCTACTTTGTTACCTTATGGTTGGGGATTATGGAAATTAAAGTTGAATTCATCTGGAAGGAATAAAGCTGGAGAGAATCAAATTGAATGTCACTCAAGAATTATTTTAATTTTTTTCTTAAACACAATTATGTGTTGTAAAATGGTCTCACTCCTACATATCACACCATGTTTACCCTACCCCACCAATCCCATGGGGGCGGGCGTGAATGCAGCAAGTTGTATACATACATACATACATACATACATACATACGTGTGTGTGTGTGTGTGTGTGTGTGTGTGTGTGTGTATTTTGGTGTCACCTTGTATAATTTGGCATTTTTGAATGCTGCTGCTATTATTAGATTATTGTTTTTAGTATCATTATCCTTGGGATGTTGACATTGTTTGGTGAGTGGCATATTTTCTTTTGAGAGCAGTACATCAGAATTTCATTTTAATATGTGCCATTATGTGTACAGGAAAATGACAATAAAAACTCTTCAATTCAATTGCTTTCAGTGGTATTGCTGCTCACATCATTTTTCCCCTCATTCTCTCAATCAGGGCAAAAAGAAGGGAAATGATTCACTTCCTAATGAATGAAACACACACACACACACACACACACACACACACACACACACACATACACACACACATAGAGAAAGAAAATCATATTAATTTATTTAAAAAAAGAGAATGACCCAATCTTTGTATGACATCTGAAAGATCACAAAGTAGGTGGGTCAACTACCGCCCTGTTTAGGGTGACCCACTCTCTACTCCAAGTGGGAGCGCGGGAGGATCCCTTGCAGGGTAGAGCTGAGGATTTTGTGCAATTCCTGCATGATAAAATCAGATTCGGGAAGGCTTGGACTCCGATTGGGTAGGTTCAGATGGGATGATGGAGGTGGGTCTTGAGAGTGTTAGCTGGGAGAAGTTTGACCCTGTGGCTCCTGAGGACGTGGACAGGATTCTGGGTAAGCTTAATGCTGCCACATGTTTATTGGACCCGTGTCCCTCCTGGTTGGTGCTGGCCTCCCGGGCGATTACACGAGGCTGGCTTCAGGGGATTAGTAATGCTTCTCTGAGTGAGGGTGTCTTCCCAGCCACCCTGAAAGAGGCGGTGGTGAGGCCCCTCCTCAAGAAGCCTTCCCTGGATCTAGCTGTATTAGCTAATTATCATCCTGTTGTTGTTGTTGTTGTTGTTGTTGTTGTTGTTGTTGTGATGATGATGATGATGATTTATATGCTGCCATTCTCCCTGCGGACTCAGGGCGGCTTACATACAACAATCATTAATACAAATCACAGTAAAACAATTAAAATTAAATTAAAAGCCCCATTAAAACCATATTAAAATTATACAATCCCTCGATCAGGTTATTGCTGGAACAGCCACGTCTTTAGTCCATGGCAAAAGGAGAGGAGGTCGGGGGCTATCCTGAGCTCGGTGGGCAGACTATTCCAGAGAGTCGGCGCTCTGACAGAGAAAGCCCACCCCCTGGGGGCCACCAGCCGACATTGTTTGGCCAAAGGCACCCGGAGGAGGCCCACTCTGGGAGGAAGACAAGAGATGGTCCTGTAAGTACCCCGGGCCTAAGTCATGTAGGGCTTTATAGGTAAGCACCAGCACCTTGAAATGAACCCGGAGAGCAACTGGTAGCCAGTGCAGCTTGTGCAGGAGAGGTGTAACACAGGAGTAATGAGGAGCCCCCATAACTACCCATGCAGCTGCGTTCTGAACTAACTGGAGCCCCCAGATGCATCCCAAGGGCAGCCCCATGTAAAGGGTGTTACAGTAATCCAACCGAGAAGTAATGAGGGCATGAGTGATCGTGGTGAGGATTAGGGTTAGGGTTAGGGTTGTTGAGAGTCTGGTGGCACGACAGCTCCCCCGATACCTGGATAAAGCTGTCTATCTAGATCCGTACCAGTTGGGCTTCAGGATGGGATACAGCATGGAAACGGCATTGGTCGCATTGGTTGATGATCTCTGGAGGGCTTGGGATAGGGGCTGTTCCTCTGTCCTGGTCCTTTTAGACCTCTCAGCGGCTTTTGATACCATTGACCATGGTATCATGTTGCATCAGTTGGAGGGGTTAGGAGTGGGGGGCACACCGTGATATGGTGGTTCGCCTCTGTCCTCTCTGACTGTACGCAGTGTTTGTTGGCAGAGGAGCAGAGGTTGACTTTGAGGTGCCTTACTTGTGGGGTGCCACAAGGGTCAGTCCTCTTGCCCCTCCTGTTCAACATTTATGTGAAGCCACTGGGCGAGATCATGTGTGGTTTTGGGATGAAGTGTCAACTGTACACTGATGATACGCAGCTGTACATTTCCAACCCGGACCACCCCAATGATTGCCTTGACATGATGTCCCAATGCCTGGAGGCCGTGCGGATCTGGATGGGGAGAAACAGGCTCAGACTCAATCCCTTCAAGACTGAGTAGCTATGCTTCCCGGTGTCCCGGTATAGCCAGCTGGCTCCATCGCTGGCTATTGGGGGGGGGGGTGAGATTTTGGCCCTCTCAGAGAGGGTTCGCAATTTGGGTGTCCTCCTGGATACATGGCTGTCTTTAGATGATCATATGATGGCTGTGGCCAGGGGGGCCTTCTATCAGGTTCGCCTGATTTACCAGTTGTGTCTCTTTCTGGACCGGGACGCCCTGCACACAGTCACTCACGCCCTCGTTACTTCCCATCTGGACTACTGTAATGCTCTCTACATGGGGCTCCCCTTGAAGAGCACTCGGAGGCTCCAACTGGTCCAGAATGCGGCCACGCGAGTGATTATGGGGCAACACATCGCACCCATGTAACACCTCTCTTGCGCGAGCTGCACTGGTTTCCGGTGGTCTTCTGGGTGCGATTCAAGGTGTTGGTTACCACCTTTAAAGTGCTCCATGGCTTAGGACCTGGATATCTACAAGACTGCCTTCTGTCACCGATTGCCTGCCATCGGCCAGTACACTCCCACAAAGAGGGCCTCCTCAGGGTGCTATCGGTCAAATTATGTTGACTGGCAACCCCCCAGGGGGAGACCTTTCTCTGTGGGGCCCCTGCCCTATGGAACGAATTGCTCCTGGAGATATGTAGGATCTCCGTGCCTTCCGTCGTGCCCTTAAGACCCTGTTATTCCAACAAGCTGGTCTGATGGAATGATGAGTTTTAATGGGTATTTTAGCTTTGGGATTTTAATTATTATGGCCAATTTATTGAATCTATTTTAATTGATTTTAACTTTTGTGTCTCTGTTGTTTTATTATGGGCTGTACATCGCCCTGAGTCCTTTGGGAGAAGGGCGGTATAAAAGTTTGATCAAATAAATAAGCTACCTTTGAGAAAAACTCATTCCAAGAGAGCTGGTCACTGTATCTCAATGCAAGAGAGCACCCAGACAAAGACCTCCAAAAATTACCTTCAAATGGCACCAGAAAATGATGTGTTTTAGATTAATACCCAAACATTTGAATTGGGACTGGAATTTTGGAGCTAGGAAAGTTAGTGTAAAAATGATATTAGAGTAATAGGTTCCTAACAACCTGTTCTATTTACTCCTATTGCTACAGTATTTGATAGTAACTGAAGTTTCTGGGCCATCTTCAAGGGCAGACCTTATTTTAAAACTTTTTAATTTACAGGATTCTTGTCAAACTGATGGATCACATTAGTTATTAATCTACTTGTTAAAACCACAAGCTGTCTTAAGCAGAATTTTGTTATTTAATCATGTAAACTGCTTTTGATATTTTTGTAGAGGCCTATCTGATAGCAAGATAATCAGGCTTATAAATAATGTATCTTTACAGTATGTCATCTTAACATTTTACTGAGTTTTTCTTTTCAGAACCTAGTTTATTTTGCCAAAAGTCCCCATTTAATACTGTCACTGAATTAGTATGCCTAAGAGGAAAGAATTATGCTCCTTGAGCTCACTCTGGGAAGTACAATGAGGACAGAGGAAAAACAAATCAGCATGTATACCAATATCAAGATTCGAATAAGCATAAATATAAAACATAAAACATAAGCATAAAGTACTGAACTTTAGACAAGTTCATTATGCATACGTGCCAGCTTGGTGCTGAGTCAATGATCAACCCACTCCCCACCACCACCATAGAAAAAGCTGTCAACTATAATGTCCATGTTTAATCAGCATTAAGATCAAATACAATGAGTCATTACATTGTAGAATGTAGGTGTAAGTCATCTCTGAGGCCCGCACTGCACCCATTCTTGGCTCTCATACCAATACTTCATCTTCTCCATGAATTGGAGAGATCCATATATTATTTTGAAGCAAGAAGAAGTCAGGTATGTTTTAGTACATCTTTTTATATAATACATTCTATTAAAGTTTAAAAATACAAAGATAAAAACTAATACTAAGAAAAAAGTAAAAATAAAAGATTCAAACTGCTGAGAAAAATAAAAAAGAAATATAAAGAAATTACTTCCCCTTCATCAACGCAAGTAGACTTGTCAATAGCTTATCATCAACTTGTCTCACACTTCTGCAAAGGATCTTTCCATATATGATCTCTTATCTGTAAATGAATTATAAAGCTTTGTCATTTGGGCTGGCTTGATCCTATCCTTTTGGTTTTAATTTGTAATTTATTTTAACTGGGTTGTTTTAAATTGTGGGCCAAAATTATTTAATTATCTTTTAAACTATTTTAAATTTTGTATGCTATGTTTTATCTTGGCTGTTCACCGCCCTGATTCCAGTTGGAGAAGGGCAGTATAAAAATCAAATAAATACTAATTTAGTTCTAATCAGCAAAAATTCCTTACCAGAAATAACATATATATATTGACTGTAATCAAATAGATCAGTTGTATACTCCTTTCCTTACTTTTAGCACAATAGCTTATCATTTTCTCCAAAATTACAGTCAGAAATCTCTTCTTCCCATATCTTATCTCTTATTTATAAAACAAAGATCTGAATGATGAGGCTTTAAAGGCTCATCATTCAGAACTAGTAAAAAAATCCAATAAGAGCTGTCAGAAACAACGTATTTTTATCTTTAATCCCTTCAAATAGTATCCCAGACGTTAATTTCTTATTATTTTCTCTTTGTCTTCTCTCAGAAACTCCTTCACAAATTCAACTCCTATGTGAAATAATTTTAATCTTATTTCATTCTATATTTTAACCTTAATGAAGTTAGCCCACTTCGTAATCTTTTATTTTATTTTCAACGCCATAACATTATTTTCTCTGAAAATGTAAAAAAAAAAAAAAGAAAGAAACCTTCTTTCCATATCCTATCTACAAACAAATATTTAAAGCCTTGTCATGTAGACCTGGTGAAAAAATATACATGAAGAGCTACTAGAAAAAATATACCTATTAGCCTTGATCACATAAGCCAACTTTATATTTATTCGTTTTAGTTTTAAAAATCTTGATATTTATGCCTGGTAAATAGTGTCCCAACTGCTGATTTCTTTTCATTTCCTTTTTGTCTTTTCTCAGAAAGTACATCATGACTACATTACATTTCTTTTGTAACTCCAGAATAAGAAAGTTGTCCAAGTCACTCTTCTGATGTATTATTTGTGTGTCATTTTTAGATATTTAGACATCAACCAGTTTCATCTGTAGATTCAGTGTTACATCATTTTTCATTTTTAAATCCAAATCAAAACCAGTCTGATTCTCACTTGTATCCTCTTCTATCTTCTCTTTTAAACCCATTTTTATGGGTTTTATGGTAGAAGGCAATCTTAAGAAATTTCTCAGTGTATTGTTCCCAAATATCTTCTTCCAAAGTTGAAATGTTTTTCCGATTCTGTGTTAAGGTAGATGGGCTTTTCTCCTTTAATTAAAATCTTTATTGTTTGAAGTTATCGCTAGTGTCCATCCTTCAAAGTCTCTTTTTGTATTTTTCTCTAATCCACAACATTTTCCCATAAGATTTATTACACTTAGATTTGAAATATTTGTATATATATTTACAAGGATTTTAATTATAAATAATCAAAATATTATTTCCAATTCATCTGCCCTCTTAGTCCATTTATAATTTTAAGAAATCAATGTTCCAATCAGTCTTCCACAGTATATTTCAGAACAAAATTTTAAATTCTTAAATTTACATGAAGTTTCTTTCACTGTGGATTGAAGAAAAATTACCTGGCATGAGGAAATGTCTGATTCTGAAGGTTCTTAGTATCCAAAAAGCAATTAACAAGTAATTTCCTAAAGTAATCAAAAGAGGAATTCAATGTCCATTTGAAGGCTCCAAAGGACAGCTTGAGCAAAGCTAACCATCCCACAGCTCCCAGATCTTTAAAACCTGCCAGATATCAATGTTTTACAATCTCCTTGAGAGGCGCCTCTATGTAGACACTTGTGGTCTTTCCCTTCATCCAAAGAGGAATTTGGAGGCTCCCATCCATTTGCCAGCTCCCCGTTCTTCTATGATTGTCAGCGTCACTGAAAGTGGAGCCATCTTCAGTTCACCATTGTTATCGTGGAAGTCCAGGTATGTTTTAATACATCTGAACACACTCTGGGAAGACAGTGATTGAGTCTATTTAGCTTGAGTTTAGCACATTAAAAAGTCAGCCAATTATGATTTATTCAGCAAACTATACTCAAACCATTACTTGGCATAATAGGCAAATCCAACCAACATCAAAAAGGCCAGCTGAATAGCATCTTAATGAAAGGCAGATTTCTTGTCTTTCTATTCCAAAAATATTTGAAAATGACTACAAAATGCCAACTGTATTTTTAAGCCAGATTCTGTGAATTTTTAAAACATGTTTCAATATAAGACACTGCACAAATGAGAATTACAAATACATCACAATGTATCATATAGGAAAGCAAAGTTTGAAGTAGGAACTACAAGAAAAGTTATATCCTTCCAAAGGTTTATGTTATCCCCTTTTTAGAAATGGATGTTCAGCATTTTCGCATTATTGTCCCCATTTCAAAAACAAGAAATGATGCCTTTGTCCCTGCGCTTTTAATTTTATTTTTCCTCGTCCATAGGCATGTTCTTCTGTCAGAAATGTACAAAGGACAAGATGTCTGCTTGCATCTGAATGCCTTTCATTTTCTACAAAGGAAATGAAAAAAACAAGTAAACACTGCATTTAGAAGCACATTGTGCTTTGCATCCCACCAAATGGACAGTTGTAAATTTTTCCTGCTGAAGCTTTTGTATGGCTACAGAATCTGAAGTGGAGGCCCGCCAAGCATTGTTCAAGGTTTTTTTCTTTTGTCTGAGTTGCTACCATTTACAACTGCTGGGAACATCTGCTGCCATAAGACATGTGCAACCATTTCTCTGCAGTGCTTTTTCTTGGATTTTTCTACATATACTCCTTTCAGCTTTGGGTGAGGCATATACCCTGCCATTTTATTTGCTCTTTAGCATGACAAATTCTAATAATTTAATAAATAAATACCTTATCTCTCTGAAAGCCTCCTTTGCTAATTGTAGTTGAAGCATGTAGCTTCACCATCAGTACTTATGAGTTCTCAAGTAGCTATATAGTTCCAATAATACCATGCTATGGCACTGGTGGAAGTGATCTAAAAAAATAGCAATATCTGGTAATGTTCAGTTATACATTGTGGCACAAAATGAATAAGACCAGTAAAATTAACAGTTACATTTTCAAAAAAATAAAAATTGCCGATTTTACTGGCTGAAGTTTTTAACCTTCTTGAGTAAAGAATTTTAAAGCTGGGCTCACAGTTCAAGACAGTTGTCTCAACTGTGTCTAAAAGAATGGGCTTTGAGAAAGATGTTCATATATACTAGAACCAGAAGAATCTCTCTCTTCTCCAATCTTCCTACAACACCATAAAATAAAAACTGTCAGTGCTGAACTCCTACCGTAGTACTCATTTCTGCCTGTTGAACCAAGTGCTCCCTCATAAATGATCAGGACAGAAGCATGAGTGAGGGGAACCCTGGCTTCTCTGAGTACCATTTGATGCATCCCATGCAGGTACGAGAAATTTTAAATACTACTGTATTTACTTTTACTGGGACCATGAAGACATCACTGCAATTCCTGTTATCATATGCACCGATTGCAAGAAATCAGACCCACGAAGTCAACTCTCCAGGGTGAGACTGTCATCCTACTGGTCAAGTAATTGGTTCTTGTAAACCTTTGGGAGGAGGCCAAAAATCTTGCCACTGCACCATTATGTGATTCCAAATAATAACCATAATAACCACACATTCCCCAGTATTTTGACTAAGTTAGTCTCAAAGAATTTGTTGGTGACAACTTACAGAAAAAGGTACCTGTCCGCCTTCTTCTATATATTATATTTTTACAGTATGTGATTTCAGACTGTTAAACTCAATAATTATGAAAGCTGGAACTTGCAAAAAGGGGATCTTGAGACTCAACATAACCATTTTGTGAACAAAGGCCACATGCAACTAGGCTAACATAAAATATGGGTGCAAGCCAGGGGTGAAATTTACTTACCTTCCCTACCAGTTCGACAATGTGCGCGCACCATACACATGTGAGTAGAGTGTCACACGCACCATTGTTTGCACATGCTCAAAGCCTTCTGCGCATGCGCAGAGGGTTAAAATGTCACAAAAAAGCGATGTCATAATGTCCGCATGGGTGGGCAGAGCCTCCCACAGCTGCCGCTACCAGCTCGCCCAAGTCAAATAGAACCGGCTGGATTTCACCCCTGGTGCAAGCCATCTGTTACAAAAAGGCATGCGAAAGAAGTATTTAAATTTTGGAAAATATATTTTCTCTGATCTGGTTAATTTTATCACCTAATGTCACCTTCCCTCCATTCTTGAATAAATATCGATGCCTATATTCATCATATTTTACAGCATCAAGGTCTGGGAAGACACTATCTTATTTTCAACTTTTGGAATTTAAACACCACTTTTATCAACCATAATGGAATGGATTTTGGAAAGAATGAATAACACCTGTAGCAATATTTCCATTCTATGTCAGCTTCCAATAAGATGAGCAAACTGCATTTTTCCCTGTGACTGAGTTTACCTATAAAAGGAGTAACATTAGCTGGCGGCACATTAGCTGGATGTGTCAAATGCAGGCCATGCCCCCCCAGGCTCCACAAAGGCAAAAAATGTCACAATACGTCACAATGTCACATGACGTGATCAAATTTTACACCTGTGACCTATAATAATTCAGCTTATTCTTCTACTCAAAAATTTCCCTTCCACATATTTTTCAAGATTCAACACTCACATCTGCTGCTAAATGCCTCTTGATCTTTTCCCATTTCTCAGGCATCCTGGTTTCTCCAGAACTGCAAGCCACACAGCACATCATCCAAAAACAATCAGATTATGCCAAGGACCTCTACAAAAGTTTTAGGATCCTCATTACTAGGAAAGTTCTTTCCATTACACTTGTATGGTTTGAACAACATAGTGCCTTCTTTTTTATTTCTGTCTAGATACTATTTCCTATATTTGCACAAATTAATACTGACACTTTTCATTTGCCGTATTCAGTTTTTCCACATTGCCTTTCCTCATTCCCATCAATTCCTTGTGCCCCTTGCCCTTGGCATTTACCATATTTCTGGGGTTGGAGCAGGAGGAACAGAGACTTTGAACTAGATACATTCTGGATTCCTGCCAGGATGAAATTCTGATTCATTGGAAGGACTACCCTGACAGGGAGAGATTGAGAAGTGTCAGTGTATATTGATGCCTCTGCTTACATTTCCATTTTCAATGTCCTCATAATTTCAAGCTTTTGATAGGACTTCACACGGGTCAGCAAGCTACCTGCCTGAAGAAGAAGGGACTGGTTTAGGAGGAAGAAGAGGAAAAATAAAGAAGGTCCTAGCCAAATGAGAACCCTTGATTCCCCCTACCCAAACCCCAAAGAGAAGTTGCTGAACTTGTGAAACTGCTAATGAAAATGCTGAAAGCATAGAGTTCTCCTACCTCTCACTTTCTGCATAAGATCAGAATGACATCTATCAGTTGTGCATCTCTGTTCGGGAGGGATTAAGTGATGCTGCAACCATCCTTTCTCAGTGCCTGGAGGCTGTTGAAGTATGGATGTGGAGCAAGAGCCTAAAATTGATCCCTCGCAAGATGAAGTGGCTCTGGATTAGGGCTCTTTGACTATTGGAGAATTGTCACCTTTGGTCATTGAGAGTTTCATTGCCTTCTTGTCTCTTCTCTATGGAACATCATTCCCCCAAGATACGATTGCCTGCTTACCTTACTGCTTTTCCAAAAGGGCCTGAATCAGTGGTGGTATTCAGCCAGTTATATCCAATTCAGGCGAACAGTTAGCGGCAGCTGTGGGAGGCTCTGTCCATCTGCCCGGATGTCATCATGTTCTGTTTTTGATACTCTGCACATACGCAAAAGGCTCTGTACATGCACGGACGTGGCGTGAGTGAGCGAAGCAAGCACAGTCACACGCACTCACACTCACATTTGCAAACTGGTAGCGGAGGTAAGTAAATACCACCCCTGGCCTGAATAGGTGGTTTTGTCAGTGGGCCTGGGGACCATGAATAGAGATGGAGCCAATCACGTGGTTAATTTGATTGTGTTGCTGCTGCCATTGCAAGCAGGGGGTGGGGGGTGGAGGGGGAAAGAAGGGTGATTGTATTGTGGATTTTTAATGTTGTAAGCTGCCTGGAGTCACTTGTGTGTCAGTTGGGGTTATTATAAATAAACAAATAGATGGAAAATAGAAACACAAGAAAGAAATGAAACCCTTCTGACTACAAAAGAATAAGAGATGAACATTCTTCCTCTGTCTGATAAACACAGACCACGCACAGCAAGCCCAATATGAGGAATGGGTATCAGACTTCCCTCCTTGCAACAGTTAATTTAAGGTACAAGAATTTTCAATCTCTGATTAAAAGTATTTAATCAAGTTGGTTCTAATTCAAGTTAGTCTCAAGAGAGCTCTTAAGCCCCTTGCCTATCACAGCAAGGAAAAGCAACTGGTTATAAATCACAAGAAAACCCCAAAGTGACAGTCTTCTCCAACAGCACTGAACTTCACAGGTGGTAATAGACAATTGGGCTGTAAAACAAGTTAAGTGTTTTAAATGTCCAGGAATCATTTTCTAGCCCTCTAAAAGAAAGTAACTCTACTTAACTTTGCCTCTGTCTTAAAGGACTACAGCAGCAATTTTAAGACTTAATCACACACAAAGAGAAAATTCTATTTCAGCTGCTATTCCCTGCAAAAACAGTTACATAGCTTTTATATGGACCATTTTTCCAGCTTTAGCTCCTTATATTTTAAAATAAATGCAATCAAATTTTTAAATTGGTTACTCTGGACATCTAGAACTGAGTCTTGAGGTTACATTTTTAAAAACAGCAGCTAAACTCTGACAAGCAGTAAAATTCACTTCGCTAAACCCTAATTTGATTCCACTTCCAACTGAGCTGCTTCCTCGAATAACATCTGATAGGTATAGATCTACTTAGTAGGAAAACATCACAAGGAAATTGCTGTTCTGTGGCCTTTCCCATGAACTTCTGTTGCATTCTTGTATTGAAAAACCTAAGAAGGTCATTAAGCGGTGGACTTAATGATACAGAAATTCAGAATGACCTCAGTCATGTTACAAGGATTTATTGGTTCTTGAGAGTTCTCCAGAGACATTCTCTCATAGACTGTCTATGACTCTTATTTATTCTAAATATTGCTGGACATTTACCAGAGGCCATTTCAATGCTCCCCCTTCCACAATTTAAAAGGAATGTATATAACACTTTAGCTTTCCAAACAAAGCAGGGGAGGTTGACCTGATAGGACATGTTTTCTTGTGATGTGATTTTGACTGTGATATTCAAAGATTACTTCAGCTCAGATCATCCTGAATAATTTTATGTAAACTATTTATTGGCAGATATAGACCCTAATATGTTATATAATACCTACTATATATAGTTATAAAATTCTACTATTTGCCAATAACAACTCAGCAGAAAATTGTATCATCATAGTTTTCATGTCCTGGCTTCAGTGAAGGAGGTAAATGCCCATGGAACTGGCAAGCAAGATGTGAACACAATGTGGGCACTTGGAGACAAGACTGGAAGAAAATATTGTGAAAGGGGTTTGGTAAAAAATGTGGCAAGACAGGGAAGTAAGGGCACGCACAAAGAGCGTGTTGACATGGGTGGTTGGAGCAGTGCATTTGAAGTAAGGCTTGTGAAGGCATCAGGAAAACTTAGCAGGAGAAACACCAGCAGATGGGTGGGAAAGTTGGCAGAAGCACAGAGGGAAGCAGAAGAAAGAGTGTGCATGTGTGCATGACAGCTTACTGGAGGCTGGAAAGACATTAAGCCAGATCAGTCAATCCGTAATCGCAAAACACTCCATGTCTTGAAAAGTGCCAAGGAGGAGCCCAGAGACTTGGTCAGGAATGTGCCAAGGTTGGAAATGTAACAGGAGCCCAGAATAAGAATACACAAAGTGTAGCCAGATGCCAAAGTGGCTTCCAGTTTGCTTTCTCTTCCTTGTCAAGCATGCATAGCTGAAGCTTTTCTTGCTCAGCAGCTACCAGTAATGAGGTACTAGGCTTGTTTGCATGATTGTGGTCTGGCTGCTTACTCCACAAGGCACTTATTTTTATAGGTGCGAGATTCACAGGCTGGGAGTGTGCATCTTCCCTGCTTCTTAGCACCTGTGTTGACTAAAGAGGGATGAGTGATGGCCGAGAGAAACCTGAGAGGATATCAGCATTTAATTCAGTGGTTGCTGAATTTTTATTTACTTTGTTTTATTTATTTATTTTTGTCAAGCATATATAAGATTACAGATAAATGCGCGGAGATGGATAGACTCACCAAGGAGATCCAAGGAAAGGAAGAATCTGAATATTATCTGGTCTGGCAAAAGTGGTATAAATGGTTAGAGGAAAGTAAAAAAAAAGAGAGAGAGAAGAAGAAAGAAAGAAAAATTAAAGAAAAGAAAAGATATCAATAGAGTAAAATAAATTTTTACATCAAATAAAATTTAAAGAAAAGACACCAGATATCAATAAAATAATATCATTATATAAGGTGAGAGAAATAATGTATACTGAAGAATATAGGGTATAGATATTGTAAAAATTCAGATATTATAAGTAGATGTCATTAAGATGATGCCTGTTGTATATTGTTTTACTTGTATTTATAAAAGTATTTTGTGGTTTCTTAAATTAATAAAAATAAAAAAAATTTAAAAAAAGATTACAGATAAAAGTATAAACATAATTATGAATACATGAAATGTATAAACATGATTATTAAAACATGAAATGGATATGAATAAAAAGGGACATTAGGACAGGGACGGTAGGCACGTTGCTGCGCGTATGCACATCCCTTACAGACCTCTTAGGGTTAGAATGAGGTCAACAGTAGTCAGTCTAAGTTTTGGGGGGTTTGGGGAAGAAACCACAGAGTCAGGTATTGCATTCCAGACATTGACCACTCTGTTGCTGAAATCATATTTTCTGCAATCGAGTTTGGAGCAGTTTACCTTAAGTTTGTATCTATTGTGTGCTTGTGTATTGTTGTGATTGAAGCTGAAGTAGTCATTGACAGGTAGGACATTATAGCAGATAATTTTATGTACTACACTTAGGTCAGACCAAAGACAGCGTAGTTCTAAGTTGTCTAAATCCAAAATTTCATGTCTGGTGGCATAAGGTATTCTGTTACGAATAGAAGAGTGGAGGACTCTTCTCGTGAAATATCTCTGGCTCTCTCAATTGTATTAATGTCAGATATGCAGTGCGGGTTCCAGACAGTGAGCTGTATTCAAGAATTGATCTAGCAAAGGTTTTGTATGCTCTAGTTAGTAGTACAATATTACCAGAGAAGAAGCTACACAAGATTAGTTAACAACTCTTAATGCCTTTTTGGCAATGTTGTTACAGTGGGCTCTGACATTTAGATCTTTAGAGATGAGTACTCCAAGGTCCTTGACAGAGTGTGGGTCATCTACAAGGTCATGTCCATCTAGCTTGTACTTTATGTTCTTATTTTTTTGCCAATATGTAAGACAGAGCATTTGTTTGCTGAGATTTGAAGTTGCCACTTGTTTGACCAATCTGACACATAGTCAAGGTCTTTTTGAAGGGTAGCAGCACTGTCGGTGGTGTTGAATAGTTTTATATCATTAGCGAAGAGAACGCAGTTGCTTTTAATAAGATCGCAAAGGTCATTTATGTAAAGTATAAAGAGTGTTGGCCCTAAAACGGTGCCTTGTACAGGATAATTTTTTTTTCTGAAACCAAATTGTTTGTTGGAGAGTAGGTTGTTTGTCTCTAGGTGGAGGGTAATAGATTGGTTAATGGTTGATTCCATGACTTTGCAGGTGACACAACATAAAGAGATTGGTGTGTAATTTTCAACTAGGCTGGGGTCTCCCTTTCTGAAGCAATAAGTTGGTCAAGGAGCTGGTCCTGAAAGATTTTTCAAAGATTATGCTTAGAGGTTCTGCTATTGCAGTGGATTTTTTTTTTAAGAAGTAGGCACATAGTCCATCAGGTCCAATGGATAGAGATGGTTTTAGACTCTGTAGTGCCTTTTCAACATTGTCTTCTGTAAAATCAATATGTATTAGATCGTTGTAATCATTGCAATTATTTGTGGTATGATTGGGAAATATTGGGTATGAGCTGTTGCTGTTTACAAAGACTGAGCCGAAGGTGCAGTGCCCAGTGAGACTTGATCTGCCTGCATCTTGGAGCCTGGCTCCATTAGTACTAGTGTGAACCATGTACTACATAAATACAGGACAATTCTATACCATACTATTGCTTTCTAATATCAACCCTGGGATAACATACAATGTTATCAGATTCTGGGGAGCGGTGCTTAAAATTCCTAAAATGTTGATATGTGCTTAATACTAGATTTAATGAGCACCTAGTTCTCCATGTGCTTTTGTACCTTGATGTAGCCTTCCATATATTGACCATTTATACTCCTCTATATTCCTCTAATAAACATACATTTTTAAGGGTCCTTGGTGCTCTCTGAGCTTGGTTATTTACCAGCACTGATGATGTTTTAGTAATGAAACATCTGCAAGAAAACAAATAAGTTCAGAGAGGAGCAAGGACTCCTCATGTCAATCCTGATCAATATTCTCCTTTATTGGTATCTACTTTTTAATTCATGCATCTTTTATATTTTCTAGCTTTATATAATTTGTTTAGATTTTTATTTTTACTCTTGGTGTATTCTTTATGCTTTTCTAATTACTGCACCCAACCTTCCTTATGCTGGTCTGGAACATGATAAAGATTTGATTTGAACTATGTGTTATGGCTTAAATTTAGGCATTGCCATGTTCATTCATTTTTATTGTTTACATGTCAGGTGGCATTTTGATGCAAGACCCTAATAAAATACACTTGAATTGTTTAGAGAGAAGATTGGGGTTATATAGCCCAAGAATTCCAGAGAAAGTCCTACTTTCAAATGGGGCTCCTATATACAAGCAATTTAGTAAAGCAAAATTTTCATTTTCTCCTGATTTATTAGGCTAGAAGCCTCTTCTTTGATTAAAGACAAGCATTCCACATCTATTTACTATATTGATAAGTATCATTCCTTTCA
Source organism: Masticophis lateralis (assembly GCA_030761175.1). Classification (NCBI taxonomy): domain Eukaryota; kingdom Metazoa; phylum Chordata; class Lepidosauria; order Squamata; family Colubridae; genus Masticophis; species Masticophis lateralis. The sequence goes on along the minus strand of JAUDYJ010000005.1, from coordinate 44,158,295 downwards.
ATATACAAAGAACAAAGTAATTTTCAGAAAGTATTCAAACAATCTATTACCGAAGAACAGAAGAATGAGATTCAGGATTTACATCTTGAGACATAGATACATACATTAAACAGGGCTTCTTGGTGTCTTGATTAGAAATACATGAGAATTGGGCCATAATCATCTTCCCAAGGAAAAAAAGTACTAACTTTGTTTATGATCAGCTCACTTTCCAGCCCATCATCGCTATTCTGACCTCTCCTCCTCTTTCACTGTACAGATGAGTGACTCTGATATGCCTTTGAGCTGTTGTGCTGTGATCCACAGTTTGTTCCTTCCTTGAGATTTCCATCCACACAAGTTCTCTTTGGCCAAACGGAACAATGATATTTTCAACATGACCCAGAATAGAGGTTGCCTTTCAATTCCAGCAGCAGCTATTAGAGAGACAACATACCCAACTGAATTCAAAGAGCTCACAAGACTTTGGACTGTCACAAACTATATTCCTTCTATTTGGCTGTCCAAGGATCCAAACTTATTGGGACTTTTTCTATTGTGGTCCAGAGCAAGCCTATGATTTGCAATTTCCTATCCCCTTAAAAAAATCCATCCCATATTTCATCTTCCTATACTGCTCTTGGAGTAATCAGCTAGACAGTTCCTTACTCCTTTCTGTCCCACCGTTCCCCCTAGTCTCTAGGGGGGGGAGGGAAAGTTTGAGATGGAGCACACTTTGGTTTCTTGACATTGCTGGGGCAGACAAGAACATTTCATCTATTGGAAAGGCTCTTTTGACACTGATTGCTCCTAGGAAGCGATGACTAATGTCATGCATCCTGTACCATCACTTCCAGGCATGATCCTTCAAATTCCCAGGTCCCCCAAACACCTGAGGTGGCTGTCCATAACATCAGACTTTCAAAAGAGGAAAATCTGAAGCACCTGAGTGATCCTGTGCTAATTCTCTAGCACAGAGTCAAGGAATGTTTTTGTTTGTTTGTTCCTTTGTTTGCTTACCATATTTGTAACAGCCCTATTTTAAAAGGACTTATGATGGTATATACTTAAAATGACAAGCACAGTAACAATTAACAGTAGATCAATATGCAACAAAATCTATAGAGCCATATACATACAATGTCAAATAGTAATCTAAATTAATATGAATTCACATACAACACACACACACAAATATACATAAATAAAGCACTAATGAACATATCCCAAACCTCAAATGTCTTTTTTCAAGCTTTTTCCAAAGCTCAGGAACAAAGGTACCAACTTGATCGCCAGTGAAAAGTTGTTTCATAATGAATGTTGTCGCCCTTGCCCCCAAAATACATTTCTCTCTTGCTTTCCCCATATCACTCATGGAGAAGGGAACATGCAGCATCTCCCCTTGAACTGAGTTTACAATTTGGTACTGATCAAGCTCCACCCCTTATGAAATAAGTTGTTGTACATTCCAGATATCAACGCATTCAGGAGTGACTTCTACTTACCTTTACTACCGGTTCGTAACGGGAGCGCGCATGTGCTTCTGCACATGTGATCATTAATTGTGATGTCTGGGTGGGTGGGCAGAGCCTCCCGCCACTTTTAACACTGGTTCGCAAGAACTGGACAGAACTGGGAGCAATCCACCACTGAACCCATTCAATACCAGTTCAATACCAGCATTTTAATTGTACCCAGAAATCTAATGAAGAGCAATACAACACCCTCAACACAGGTATTATATGAAAATAGTGGTTCTTATCCAATACAACACAGGACCTGTGGCTTCCACTTGGGAAAAGTTGCCTGGTTTAGACATCCAGGTGAACAGGGATGGTTTTCTTGGATATCTTTCTGCCCTTACTCCAGAAACATTAGTTTATGTGGCAAAGGAGTTGGGCTTGGGCTTGTAAATACAGAGTTAGTTACAGGAGACCAGAGGGGGAAACCTGACTAGTTGATGAGGGCAGGTAGACTATAGAGAGTGATGGTGTTAGGTCCGTGGGAAAGGAGAAACTGAAGACAATGCATTTTCTACTATTGTGGGAAAGAATGCAGAAACACTGTATTCCCTCCTGTTCTCAACTTTCCTCCTGTAAGAGGAGGAGGGAAGTTGAGAACAGGAAAAGCAGATTTGAATTGGCTAGAGAGCTGTGCAAGAAAAGGGGTAGAGTAGTTTGAATCAATATATATATTAAGAGTGCTTCTCTATCAATCAGTGCTGTTCAGTTGTCTTACTTAGCCATTAATCTGCTTGCAATAAAGATTAGCCATGACTTGATTCCTTGAGAAAGCAGCCACAACTAAATTCCTGAACCAGAAGGTCTGACAATAAAGGACCTGGCTCCTTACAGGTTAAGAACACAATAGTGGCTATAGTAGCTGAGAGAGGGGATTACTACATCAGCCTAGGGCAGTGATGCCTAACCTTTTTGCCATCGCATACCAAAAGCGTTGGGAATGTGGGAGGGTCACGCATGCATGCCAACCCATAATTCAATGCCCCTGTGCCCTGCCCCCCCCGCACATGCACACCCCACCCTCCCCTTGCTTTTGGCACGCAACGGCAAAAAGGTTACCAGTGGCCCTGGTAGGCCTGTTTTCCCCCTCCCCAGGCTCCAGAGGCTCTCTTGGAGCCTGGGGAGGGTGAAAACGGCCTTCCACATATCCCTGGAAGCTCTCTAGAGGCCCCTACGCTGGGCCCCGAAGGCCCAAAAATCAGCATGTCGGTGTGCATATGCACGCTGCAGCTGAGCTAGGACAACACTCACGTGCCCACAGATATGGCTCCGCGTGCCACCTGTGGCACCCATGCCATAGGTTCGCCATTACAGGCCCAAGGGATGGCCATAATGTTCAGGTAATGCAGAAGTGATGAGTAATACAGGATGATGAGTCTTTGCAACAGTATTAGACATGTACATAAATCCCTACATCCCCCCCACCCCCCACACCCACACACAAATGCACAATTCTAGACACAGAATTGGCACAACTGGTAGGAACATCAAGCCACCATGATTGTGTTTGAAAAACCTAAGCATGTTCAGACCTGATTGATTGCTGAATAGGAGAAATCTTTCAGAAAATTCCAGAGCCATATATTAAGTTCAGATGTTGGCAAATATTCAAAATAAAGCAGTGACAAACTACTTCTATATTCCTATCAGGAAAATAGCAAGCATTGCATGTGTCCAAATGCTGTAGTCACCAGGAGCTTAGTTTCATTTAAATTGGGTCTTCCTGTTTACATACCAAATATTTCTTCCAGCACTTCAGCAGACATTTCATTCCAGCCATTGAACTGGAAAACACAAGGTTTCTAGTGGTGAGTTGTATTAATGGCCCCATTTTTATACAACAATATCCCCACTTTCTAGCTTGCAACTGAGTCTCATAGCTTACACCAATTTGGTTCCATCTAGAGGTGTTGGATTATATCACAGGTCACACACCCCCAAAGAGCAAATAAAACTGATATAGTATAAATCTTTTCCTATTGGCAATTTCTTTCTCCACGCCCCTACTTACTGAAGTAGATTAGAGCATCCCAAAGAATTCTTTTAATTTAATTAAACATTGGTTAGGAGCTATTTGAATATTGTAAATAAGATGGTTTTGTTGTTGTTCCTGTTTCATGTTTCTTAATACTCAAGATCTGATTTCATGCTTTATAAAAGGGTGTCTTTAAATGCTCAACACAATCACATCTATAGAATGAGTGTGGAAAATCCCATAATTTTATAACATCAGCTGGTTTATAAACATATCAAAATTATTGCTGACAGTGCTGCCCTCATGCTCTGCAAGCCAGCACTACACAGACTTTGGAATTCCAAGAGTAAGACTCACAGGTTGATCTCTTGTTTCTCAGACACGAAGCTCTGCCTAATGAAAGGGAGGGGGGATTTTCTTCAGGTCAACCTACCAAGCAAAAAAAAAATCCCGAAGTAGATTTCCCTTCTGCAACTTCTTTCATGCAGACTTTCTATTTAATTCTTAAATTAAAGCAATTGATGGTCAGTCAAATGCTAAAATATTTTACATTGCTTAGTTGCTGAAAGAAAAATTACAACAATACATCTAAAAAGCTTCGTAACAGGCCATTACAATGGCCAAATGCTAAAAATGCAATTCAGCGCATGCACGCACGCATACACACACACACACACACACACACACACAAACAAACTACAAACATAAAATCTCTGAGGATCTTGGTAACTTAATGCCTGCCTTTGCAAGACAGTGAATTAACCGGATTTGAAGCTATTTGTTATTAGTAACATAATTAATTCTGTGTTTGTTCAGAAATATATACAACTGATACCTTTTTACACCTAAGAAACTTATATATTAATTTAATACATTACTTATGCAGTCACTCTCTACTCTGTAACTGTTTTCTATTGTTCCTTTTAATTTTTTTCAATCGATCTATATTAAAATAACCTCAGTTGAGAACTTCTACATATTTAATGAAATTTGCCACATTCTTTATGAAAGAGAGACTATAGTGTGCCAAGGTAAACCACTGTTTCCCCTAAGAGCTGTTCTGATTGTTGCTCAAGAGCTGGACATTGTGTGTATACACATTACAGTACTACATATCCATTTACAGTACTCTCTGTTCCTTTTATCCTCTCTCATTCACTTTCAGCGCTATTAGCAGAAAGAAAAGAATTTCTGGGAAACACTCAGCAACTGCACAGTTCCAAGGCCACCAAGTGCTGTGCAAAGTGGTTATTAATTTATGGGAAGAATGGGAAGAAAAGGCTACAGACTGGACCACCATGGGTATGAAGAGGCACTTGCACTTTTACACGGGCAGCAGGCAATCAACTGTTTTGTGTTATTTCTAGTTGTCTGCAGTAAAGACCCTGCTGAATGGTGTCTGTGAGACTTCTGTTGAGTCCTAATCTAGAAATTCAGTTCTGCATTTATTGTTGGGTCCTGGTCAGGATCACTGGTTCCTGCTAAAATTACCTGCAAGAAAGCAGTGACCTGTGGAGGCAATGCTGTGGCTCTCCCTTTTCACCAACTCAGAGCATTTTAAGCTTTGGCCTCTCTTTTTTTATATATTGTTTTAGGGACCATTATGCTCCAAGGAATGTTTTTTTTTAATGTTTTTTTTTTGCTTCTGCTTTTAACATTTTTGCTTTTGCTTACAATCCCATTCATAATATCCATGTACTATTTGGGCCCTGGAAAAGCATGCTAGGGAACCAAACATTTTTAGTAATAGTGCCCCCAAAAATGATACCTCTTTTTTATTTCATATATATTTTATTACAATTAAATGGATATAATCATTGGAAGTTGAAGATTGAAGTCAGTCTTCCTTGAACTATGTTCTCTAACTTGAAGATATTCCACTAACTGATTCCAAGTTCCAAGAAAATATTTTGGTATGCAAAAATGTATCTTATCTTATCATGAATGAAAAGGAAGTGTTGGCATATCGTGCCTCAGACTTCATATTGAAGCAACCAAACGAAAAAGAACCATCACCAAAAGTCTTTTTCAGTAAAGTTCACAGAGAATATAAGTTTTATGTGAAAAAGCATCAAAACTCCTACCTTTTCCTTCAGTATATCTTAAAAGTGGAACCAATACCAAATATAAAAATAGACTCAATTTAACTAATTTTATACTTCAGAGATGGATTAAATATGCCAACAAGTGCAATCTCATATATCTTATTAAGATTTATAATACGTGTGCAATGTAAATGGATTGTCCTTACCACAGCAAAAGACTGATATTGCACCATTGGAAAGATGAATGAATGGCCCAATTTATTCTGTGGATTCATTTGCCACTTGAGAGCAGGATGCCTACAGATGTAGACTTTGTATGAACGAATAAGATAAAACATGGGATTCACTAATACAAAATACAGTATGTTAAAATATGCTGTATAAATGAATTAGAAATATAAATGTGCTTGGATAATAATTGCATTAAATAACTATATATAGATGTGTAATTTACAGCTCAATAGACATGTATTTACAGCTAAAATGATACATTATACCTTTTTATTTTTGTTGCAATTTTTCCACCCTTAAAAGCACACCTTCGTGTTTTTTAATTTTCTTTGACAATGCATACATTTTTATCTTTGTGTTTTTTCCATTTCTGTCATTTTTTAAAAGCAATAAAACACTAAATAAAAATATAATACAGTAAGTGTATAAAATGTAAGGACAAAGAAAGAATACTACATGTTTTCAATGTTTCTTTTATAAAATGAACTGTCATACCGTGTACCATATTTATATATAGTTTGGTGCCACAGTTTTGAAAAATGTAACAAATCCTGCTCTGAGAACTATATTTGCAACTTTCAGGACTCTTCTATTGTACAGCTTTGATCTAGAAGGATAAATATACTGTGAGGCTTCTCTGAGACTTTTTCCTCATATCCATATAGCCTATCCTTACAGCTGTTCCAAGCCTAAATAAAATAACATCTCCAGAAGATTTATTGCCTTTTCTATGCACTGGCCATAACTTTTCTTTCCTGATTATTTTCAACAGAATACCATGTATTTTGACAACAACTTTCCAAATCAAACCAAAAGCTCTGAGCATTTAACATACTGATACCTTCTATAGCTTCAGATGAATCAAATCAATGTGTAAAGTGAATCAGAAGGTAAATGTATTAAATAGTATCTGTCAACAAAGTAATAATAATCATACAGATGATTGGTTAGGAATTTGAGAGACTAAGAAGTAGATTCAAATATAATTCATTTTTTCCAGCCACCAACTTAAACCTCCAGCTATGGGTTTCATCCAGATTAAGTTTAAGTTCACATGTGGCTCAGCTTCTTGCTAATAACTACAAAGCTTTCATTTTGAATGATTTGCAGCACTTATATGTTTCCTAGTAATTTATCCTTACTTTAATGGGTAGCTTAAAGGAATGGCTCCCAAGATGAATTGTGTGAAGCCTCATGCCCCAGAGTCCAGTTCAACACAATTACCATGTTCAACTGTTCATCTACTATATTCCAGACACACAATATCTTTCCATTTTATCCTTGTAACACCAATACTACCATTACCTAGGTCTAAATGTGTTTGTTGTCTGCTGTAATGGAAGAAATAGTAGCCGAACATCTTCCTGTAATGGAAGAAATAGTAGTCTAACATTTTACACCTTACTACATTGAGAAACTGTTGAGAAGGGGTAACTGGCTGATACATAAATAATACCAGATACATCTCAAACCAGCTAATGGAAACAAAACAAACCAGAAGACAAAGGAGCATATGTAGTATAGCATATCTTATAACAGTGATGATTAACCTTTTTGGTGCCGAGTGCCCAAAGTGCCTGGGAAGCCTCCTGCAGCAACCTGGAAGCCAAAATGGGGTGTGAGGCCCCCCATGCCCCGTTGTGGCCCTGGAAAGCTCCTACACCAACCTGGACTCCCCCACGCATATGCCCTGTCCCCCCATTTGCATGCACATAGCCCCCGCAGGTGCCCTGCCCCCCGTGCATGTGCAGCAGAGATCCGAAGACCAGCTGGCCGGCGGGAGGCACACGCGCATGTGTGGTAGAGCTAGGATGGTGTGATGGCTGGCGTGCCCACAGAGAGGGCTTTGCGTGCCACCTGTGGCACACATGGCATAGGTTCCCCATCATGGTCTTATAAAGATAGAATTAGACCAAGAGTTGGACCAGAAGAATTCAGGTAGATAGCCAGACAGCAACCACTCTTAACCCTTGAAGCAGCCATTGCATTTAGTTTCATGAATGGGCCTGACTTTTGGGATTGGTGAGAGGTCATGAGGCTATTATGAATGGCTGCTATGCTATTTGTTCAAAAGATCCTTTGAGATACTCAATGGACCGGTACCCCTTTGGGTCATATCAAATTCTCATAAAAATGTAGTAGAAGAAAGAAGAAATTCTTCTCCTATTTATTTCTCCCCAATTTTATTTTTTCCCCACCACAACCAATTTTCTGTCAAAAAAAGCTTTTTATACTTTTGGGGTCTCACCAGGAAAAAAAATCCATCTCATCTAAACATTAGCCATCTATCCTAATCTTTGCCCATTTCTGCAGTTTATAGGAATCTTATAACAATGCTCAAGTCTTCCAGCATTATTATTTCTTTGAACTTTAGGACAACATTAAATACCTCATTAAAGAACAAACTCTGGGCCAAGATGACAACTTTTCATTGTCCTAGCCCTTAGATTGCCCTCAATATAATGATCAGATCCTAACATTTAATATAATCCTGTTTAATAGCAAATTAGTATCAAAGCATTGCTTCAGACTCAAGTAATCTTGCTGAAATAATACGCAGTTATCTAGTTTTAACACTGGAACATATCAAGGATGATATTCTTGTAATGAATTCAAAGAAGATTATGGTTTTTGATATTTATTACAAGGAAAATATTAATACCAATGTTAGTAGATGAAATGCCTTAGGATAGAATAACATGTAATACAGATTGAAAACCTAGATCGAGAAGCTGGCCTGGAAGAGACCAAAAAATTGAGCAAAAACTACTGATATCAAATGATCCCTGACTACTGTTGGAAAAGACTTTGGGGTGCCATTTAACTTTTGAAGAGGACAAGCTAAACTTCTGTTTCAGTAGTTAGACTGGGCCCATTTAGATGGAACATTTGTAGAATTATCTTTATGTGCATGCAATCCTTATACTGAATACTAAAGACCTTGATCTATCTATTATAAGATCCAGGAAAAAAAATGAAAGTAGATTTCCCTAATACGATAAATGTGGGAATTCTCCCAGAGATGTTCCTAGCATTCTGTATTGTCCAGGTGGGCCTTCTCTCTCTTTTTTTCCAATACAACATTATTCTACATTTAATGTCATTGGAATACTGTTGCAATTTTGTTCATTCACTTTGGGAATACTGTATCTTTATTGCATCACTCATCTAAAACTAGATGTCACAGATCCTTCTACAGTGGACTGCAGTAGAATTCAATTGTGCTATTTGTGAGGAAACAAAAATCATTACGTAGAATCAAGTATTTGAGCAGCGATATAAAACTGATTATGAATATATAGTCAATTAATAAGCAGTTAATTAGCTATTGTAATGCATTTTCCCTTTCACTGCAAAAATCCTTAATGCAGTAATACAAAACTTACAACAAATTGTATTGATACATTTTTATTCCACATAATCAACCAGTTCTTGTTGGTTCCTTCATCCTGTTGATTAGTCATCAATATATTGCAAATAAACCACTTTCATATTGGTTCCATGGTTCTTATTTGTCGTTAACTTATTCTATAGTAAATACCCTTTTTTACAATTAACGCTGGGTTATTCTACCAGTTATGTACTTTTACAACCAAAGGCAAAACATCAATACCACAAGCTCCTTTGTGTCTCTTTATAGTCTCACATTTATTTCAGCCACTTACACAAAATAGTGCATAAATGCCAGCACTTCCCAAATCAAGACATTAACTTCCAAACTTAAATAAAGCTTCATTTCTCTACTGTTTCTTCTTTTATTATGAAGATAGAATTGCTCTCAAATATGGTACACAAAATGGGGATAAAACCCACTGTGTTTGTTTTAAAAAATGACATTAAATATGACATTCTTTGTGTGATTCTTTGGATACTGTGAAAGATTTATGTTTGCTGATTTGAGAAGAGATGACTTGCATAACTCACCATGCCTCTACACAAGCACCTTTCCTGGACCAAGAGTGTCACTTGGCCTTTGAAGGAATATGTGGAATTACAACAAATCAATGTCAGTTTCATTAAATTAACTTTAGTTAATAAGATTCTATATCATTTTACTAGCATTGTGTTCTCCCGTCACATTAAACACTACAATCTAGCAACAGTTTACAGAGGTTTGGGGAAGTGTACCCAAGGCTTGGAGTGGGAAGGGAGATACATGTAGTCCTGGAGTCTCAGGTCATACAATCCTGCTTTATATTTAGTGATTAGGAAAGCTGAATAGGAAATCTACCAGTTGCCTATGTACTAATAGAAAGGATTTATTTTTGACATCTTTATTGCATTTTCCTTCAAGTCATTATATAAACAGAAAGCAATTTTTAGTCAGGGGAGGAAAGAAAGAGGGAGACCAAGCTTTGGTAGATAGATAAATAGGTAATTTTTTATTACAGTTTTTGACTGACATGTAAACTCTAACTCTCTTTTCTGCCTGATTGTTACATTGAACGTTTATCCCTATTTTTGTCAAGGAGACTCTAATATTGGTGACTGTAGGAAGTTCATACATGAGGGTGAGGAGTGGAAACATGACATTTTTCTCCTCCCCTGCCTATATTTGATATGCACTTGCCAGAATGTGTTGAAATCAAGTATTTTTATATGATAGAATGCTACAGATGATGCCATCTATAAAACCACGATAGGAAAATAACATTAAAGACATTTAGCTGTCTCCAGTGTTGGTAATAGGCATAAAAATTGTTTGGCTGTAATGGATCTTTTCATCTTAGAACATTCCTAAACCTGCTGCCTGAGAATTCCCAGCATTCCTAGCCACGATGGTCTTCTCTGGGAAGGATGATAAATGCCATACCTTCTGTGTGACAGTTTGGAGAGCTTCCCAGTGGCATTACAGGATGCAAAACTATTGGGGGATCTCATCCATTTTCCCAGGGCTGCACACTAATTCCAAACTTAGCAGCAACCCCCTTACAGAGGGAATCTTGTAAAACAAACAAACAAACAAACAAAAACCAGGGAAGTTGTTGAAATCCCCAAACAGGCCTTTCTTCTCCAGCCTTTAACAACAATAATACAAAAGACTATTTTCATACAAAGTAGTCTACAAACCCATGCACTGACATTCACATACACGTAACATCCCCCAATGATGTGTAGCATATTAAGAAAAGTACCATACATTCCAATCAACAATTCCTGGTGAAAAATATGGCAATTTCATTATTTACATTCTGAGGTAAATTCTTTAGATCAGGGGCTTCATGCTTCTTGGGGGGATGGGGGTAGAATAACTACATTTAGAGTTGTACTTTCTTACATTTTCCACCATAGCTATCAATTGTGCAAATTGTATTTTGAGATTATCTCTCCCTCTCTTTCAATCTCTCTCTCTCTCTAACATATTCATAATTTTCATTGCCAAGTTCATCACATTAAACTTTCAAAAATCTTGCACCAATATAATTTCCCTTTGACGATGTTGGACAACTAGATTTGCCTGCCAGCAGTTTTAGTTTTCTTCATACTTTATTTTACTATGAGATTCTAGTTGTTCCACATTTTTATTATTTATTTATTTATTAAAGTTATATGGCTGCTATCTTGCAAAACATAGCTCTGGGTACATTCCCTATTTATTTTTCATTCTCATAATCCTGCCTTTGTGACATCAGAAGAGCAACTCATTGTGACATCACAATGAAGAGATTACTGTGATTGATGGGATGAGGCAGAGACTTGGGAGACAAAGGGAAAGGAAAATAGTTTCTCATAACATTCTTTTTCTGCTTTTACTTTCCTTAAAGACATTCCTAAAACAATGAAAATATTCCTTCTTTAACTAAACTGAAGGCAGTATTACAAGATTTTTTTTAGTGATAAGTAAAATTAGCCCTAATATTAGTTGGAATGAGGAAGTTTTCTAAAGTGATAATGGCTGGAAAGGCAGCAAGCCACTGAAGAAGATAGATAGATACTCCAGTAGCCTTATTTATGCCCGCTAAGGAAAAGTCTGCTGCTCTAAAAGAAAATCCTGAACACTCCTCAGGGTACTGTGCAGCTTTTGCACATTGTTTCAAAAAGGTTTCCCTTTTCATCTCACACAAAATAATTTTGGACTAACCATTCTAGTTTGAATCTTCAAACAATTCAATCAACTGTATCTCTATTACAAAGTAAACTCAATTAATGTGATGGGATTCTGTCCAAAGGGTAACTAAGCTCTGAATTTTCTCATTTGATCACTCATTTTGATGAGATCTGCAAAAGACCATTTGTTAAGTATGTGAAAGATCTCTGGATCGAATCATGCCATTCATAAGCACAGAAATAAAAATGTTGATTATAATTATTAGAGGAAAGTGTCTTCGTGGATCATTCCCACAAAGTAAAATTTATTTATTAAATTTGGGAATTGGTGGCTCAGCAGACTAAAGCATTGTGATTAACACCAGCTGTCTGCAATTACTGTTAAGTTCGAATCTCACCAGGCTCAAAGTTGACTCAGCCTTCCATCCTTTCTAAGGTAGGTAAAATGAGAACCCAGTTTGTGGGGGCAATAAGCTGACTTTGTATAAATATACAAAAGTATGAAGGCTATTGCTTAACACATTGTAAGCCGCCCTGAGTCTCTGGAGAAGGGCAGCATATACCGTATTTTCCGGCGTATAAGACGACTGGGCATATAAGACAACCCTCCTCAGAGCCATTTAAGGCTCGTCAGAGCCTTATGGGCTGGTCTGCCTGGTTACAGGAGAATGAGACCCAGCGTATAAGACGACCCCCGACTTTTGAGAAGATTTTTGTGTGTTAGAAAGTAGTCTTATACGCAGGAAAATACAGTAAATCAAAAAAAAAAAAGGCCTTCAGGAGAAACCTTTTCAGAATCCTTAACAGTATTAAAACATCATTGGTTAGTTGTCTTGTTCAAGATAATATTCTTACTTCTAAAGTAAAACTGAATATCTAAATGTTGCATTTTTTTTATTTTTAGGAACTAAAAGTTTTATATTGCGTTATTGTAGCATCGGATTGTCAACCAATTCCCGGGTTTGTAATAAAGAATGGTATATAAATTTTCGCATACAGATGATTGCGGTAATTGACTTCCAGATCAGTTTTGATTCATCGCTCGTTTAATGTTTAATTAAACATTAAAAACCAGTTTAATGCCAGGGAAAAGTAGCACCTGTTGAAGAATTGTTCAAAAGCTCTTGAGGACCACAACCCGAGAAGATAATACCGTAGAACCTGGATCCCGGGGTGGGTCTTCCTTTAATTAGAAAAGCGAGCAAAATAGAACGGGCGGTCCTTCTTTTCTCCTGGATCGGGAGCGGAGGGGGCGAAGAGAGATCTAACCGCCAGTTCTGAAATCAATGGGTATCATTGCTATTGAACGTGAAGATCGGTAACTGCGCTTCCCCATTGGTAGGCTTTGGTTATGTAAAAGAGGAAGTGGAAAAGTCCCCAAAACATCGCAGCCATAGCAGCAGCAGCAGCAGTAGCCGTAGCCGCAGCCGCAGCAGCGCGCGCACACTCAAAATTTCTACGGGCGGGCGCTTGCAACTTCGGAGCCTCCAGAACTGCTGTCTTTGCGGCGTGCCTGTGTTTGCTGCCGCCGCCGCCGCCGCCGCCGCGATTGCTCTCCCTTCTCCAGTGCGCGCTTGGAGCAGCTAGAGAAGTGAGTGGAGGTGGCGCTGTGCATGCTGGGCTCAGATCATGGTGGGGCTTGGCAATAGGAAGCCAGGCAGGAAGGACTCGAACTAGCGTGCGGCGGCGGCGGCGGCGGCGGCGAGCGAGTCAGCGCTGGACGGAGGGTTTGCGGATCGTGTGAGCCGATCGCCTGGCTAGATCGGAGCTGGAGTGAAAGGGGAAGCAAAGTCCCGTAGGCGGGACGGGGCTGCGAGGGAGGCGGAACCGGGGGAGGGGGTCATTTGGAACCGCGCTGTACGCCCCCCTCCCCCTTTTGCCGATCTGACTGAAGGAGGAGAAGAAAAAAAGAAGGAGAGGAGCAGGGAATCCCGGCTTCTTGCAAAGGGAGGCGCCGGTTTGGTCGTCGGTACTGGTGCGTGAAGCAAAGCCGAGACAAGAGGAGCGTATTTCGGCGCCGCCAACACCTCCAGGAACAGCCGCCGCCGCCGCCTCCCCATTGCCGGGAGATGGTGGCATATGAAGCGCGCTGGAAGGACCATGGTTGAAAGGAACAGCAAGTTCCTGCTCATCGTGGCGGGGTCGGTGTGTTTCATGCTCATCCTGTACCAATATGTGGGGCCGGGGCTGAGTCTGGGCTCGCCGAGCGGCCGCTCGTACCAGGATGAGCTGGACCTCTTCCCCACTCCGGACCCGCACTACGTCAAGAAGTACTACTTCCCCGTGCGGGAGTTGGAGCGCCAGCTGGCCTTCGACATGAAGGGGGACGACGTGATCGTCTTCCTGCACATCCAGAAGACTGGCGGCACCACCTTCGGCCGTCACCTGGTGCAAAACGTGCGCCTCGAGGTCCCCTGCGACTGCCGTCCCGGGCAGAAGAAATGCACCTGCTACCGGCCCAACCGCCGGGAGACCTGGCTCTTCTCGCGCTTCTCCACGGGCTGGAGCTGCGGGCTGCACGCCGACTGGACCGAGCTCACCAACTGCGTGCCCGGCGTCTTGGACAAGCGAGAGAGCGCCGCGGTCAAACCTCCCAGGTGAGACGGGAGGGGGAGGCTCCTTCGCGCGGGGATCTCTTTTTTTCCATCTTCTCCACCTTCCTCTTCCGATGGTTTATTTATAGTTTCTCCTCGCCGTCGGACCTCTATGTTTCCTCACTGCAACCTTGTTAGGTAGGCTGGAGGGAGCAGTAAAGCCCAAGGTCAGCCAGTGAGCTTCAGGCTTCTCTAAGCCTGGGTGTTGTGTATGTACACCTGGAGTTTTCTTTGCTAACCTGACACTCTGACCACTACCTGTACTTCACAAGTCACCCAGTGCCAGGAACTTATTGTTGAATCTCTCCAAGCTTGGCAGTTTCCATAGCTGATTTATGCCAACTACTTTGCTCAGCAGGCTGATGGCTGAGGAAAAGATACAGTTCTCCCTGGCCCAGCTGGCCCCTGACTCTTCAGCCAAAGCCTTAACCTTGCAATTTGATTCACATTTACTGCACTGTTGTGACTCACTCTCACTGCTGGCTGCTTTTGTCATCAAACTCAGAATAAATTGTTGAACTGTTTTGCTACTTACCTAGCTCCCCATTCCATTCATTCGTTTGTTCATTCATTCATTCATTCTCTCTCTCCCTCTTCCTCCCTCTCTCCCTCTCTCCTCTGCCCTCTGTTCTCAGCATGCAACCTAGTCCTGAGACTTGGTGTTCAATGCAGTTGGTGCCTGCTTCCTCTGTTCTTGCCCATTTGTGTGTGTGTGCGTGTAACACAAATTAGGCAGGCCCCTCATTCCTCTTCATATGCTTGTGGAAGAAAAGAAAGGGAGGGAGGGAGAGAAGGAGAGAGAGAGAGAGAGAGAGAGAGAGAGAGGTTGCACCTATGGAATTTTCTGTGTCTCATGCAGCTGCTAAGCCTTTGGAAGGAATGAAGACAGAAAGAATTGTATCAATCCCATATATGTGGCCTGCCTGTCTCTATATTGTGCTCATTGACCCCATAGTCGCCTTTCTTTTCCACTGCCTTCTGCTAGAACCCTCCTTTCCTGCTTTATACACTCTGGAACTGGCTTTCCTCATATACTTTGTAGGATTTCCCTGAGATTTTAATTCATTTTCATTCAGAGCTTTAGTGTGTACCTCGTCAATCTTACTGTAGCAGCGGAGAGGGCTCCTGAGAATGTGTGGAATGTATGTCCATTGCAGTCAGCCTCCATTCACCCAGAATAAGGGGCAGAAGTTCAGGGTCTCATTTAAGAGCTTTCAGAGAAATGGGTGTCTGGAGGGTTTTTTTTACTTTTGTTTTACTTTTTTTTTTGTAATATTGGCTGCTGTCTTAGTACATGTTTACTGATTGTAATAGCCCTTTTCTATTATTATCCACTCCTGTTGAGTTAATGAATGCCATGCCTAATTCAGAATTCTTGTTTGTACATAGTTATTTTATACCTGTGCTTTTTAGCCAAGTAACTTTTCTGTTAGGTTGTCCTGTTGATTGTTCGTGCATTTACCCTACATGCCTGCTGGATTTTCCCCAAGTCTCTGTTCCCCACCCCATTTTCCTTTTAGATGGCATTAATCTTCTTAAGCATCCTTTATTCCTAGAGACATATATCTTTTTCTCATGCCCACATTAATTCCTAAAACACTTTTCATCTTCTCATTATGGTTTCCTTTTACCTGATTTGCCAAGGTTTTCGAGTATAGATTTTAAAAATCCAGCTAAAGTCAATCTTTAAGCATTCCACCCTGACATATTCTAGTCATCCACAATTCATGCACAAATTGCTTCCATCTACGGTCACCTAACTTAAAGGATATATATATGTATGTACCTATGTACGTATGTATGTATGTATATATGTATGTATGTATGTATGTAGTATCTTTTGGCCTGCCTTGTGAAGTAGTTCAATTTTTCTCTTCCATGCTGAGTTTTATTCTTTAAATCATCTGAAGTATTTTTATTTCCTTACTTTCCTTACTATCTTAGAGTCATGTTTAAAGATTGATTGTTTTCTTGCCATTCTACCGTAAGTCATTAATTCCTGCTACTTTTTAGAGCTTTGATCTCAAACACAGCTCTAGTGCCGTACGATTTTATGTTCATGTCTGCTGTCCATATATATTGGTCATATCCTCTGTAATCCTTCCAGTGAGTAGGCAGTCTTGGGAGGCCAGAACAAAGCATATTTGTCTTATCTCTGCTGCGCAGCTCATTTATTATCCCCCCCTTTCCCCATTTGTTAGACTTGTTCAGCATGGGATGCTGCGTGGAGTTATTAATTATATGTATTAATTCTTCTGTTGTTGCTATCTTTTCAATGCACCTTGGTCAAATTTTGATTAATTGTTCTAATTGCCCTATAATCTACTTTTATGTAAGCTGACTCGGGAATATCATATCAAGAAACTTATCCAAAGGGGTTCCCTTTCTGCAAAGACAAATATATGTGAATACTGGCATACACTGGTCCTCTCCTCCCTCCTCTGTATACATTGCTACTTGATGAAGCATTGTAAATGAATAATTGTTTCATGTTCTTGGACCTTTTATGTTAACCTTCTCCCCCTCCTCAAAAAACCCTAAACAAACAACTTTAGTTTGCAAATCATCAGTAGAGAAAGTAGATTTATGGGCAGATATTGTTGCATGCTTCCCTTATTTAAATTTATACTTAAATCCTGTTCTTACATGGCTTTCCTTTCTTGGAACAATGCAATGCTTGGATAGCAAAAAGCCAAGTTGCAGATTTTGTGGTGGGTTTGGTGATAACAGTGCCCACAAATTGTTTGCTTTGTCTATGTAGACTTAAGGACTTTGGAGCTATGTTGTATCTACAATGAAGTTTACAATATAACTGATTAAATATCTTGTTTTTGTAACGACTCTCGGTTTTTCTTTTCTCTGGAATCCAATGCTATTTACTAAGATAATTTTCTAGGGGTTTAATAATGATAAGTAAGCATGCATAAGATTGCAGTCCTAAATTAAAGTATTGCCAGATTTAGGATTTCCCATGTACACGTTCAGATACTGAGTTTGGCTTATCCTTTGAACCTTTCTCATGATGTCCTACTTTGATCAAAAAAAGTACTGTATTGAAGCATCAGTGGCATTGTGGAGGAGTAATCTTATTGCTCCAAGCCATCCTCAATGAATAAGCATCCTCCTTGCCATTCATTAACTCTGAACTGGATAGTTTTTTATATATTAAGAATAAACAAGAATTGTTGACTAACTTTGTAATATTGCTGTGTCACATAGGCCTATTGTATGGTAGTTCATTTTATCTTGTCCATAAAAAGATAACATTTCTCCTGCCTGTAATGAAACCTGGCTTCATAAGCAAGAGCTGTTTATGTAAAACCACTGATGAAGTAGATTTCCTTTGTAAGGGATTCATTCTTGCATTATTTCCACTACAGTGGTGGCTGTATCACTTCATTTTGCCGCTTTGAATAATGTATCTAGGGTAATGGAACAACCTATGTTTTCATGTCTGGCACACATTATAGAGCCTGCTGGGAGCAGGAAAATTCATTGGGTGATAATCTTTTATTGAAACAGCTTCTGCCATTGAAGTATGTGCAGTATTTTGGGATTCCTGGAGCTTTCATCTGGTCAACAGAATTCTGTTGCTGTTGACAATTTTATTTCAAAGAACAGCAGAAATATTGGTCCGGATGCATTTCACTTAAATAACTCTTTGCTTGCAGTCGGTAAGCAAACATATTGGAAAGAAAG